>KE761118.1:33058-47499 GCA_000465285.1 Eidolon helvum | reverse complement strand
CAGCAACTCCTTACTGATGTTAAAGCTAAAAGTATTTGACTGAAGCTGTAATTATAGGCAAGCAAACTATGAACTAGAGGTAGAATTATTGGCATTCACACCATATGAATCAGGGCATGATGGGTTCGTGGATTTCTGTCAACCATTTTGCTTGAGGCATACAGATATACAGCGTGCCAAACTTACGAAATTCAGCACAGGAGAATGGACTAGGAAAAAATTGCCTCCATGAGCTATTTGAAAATATAAAATTAAGTTCATCTAAGGACAGTTAGTTGATTACTCTGATATTTTAATTAAGATTACACTGAGTAAATGAGAAACTCAGAGTCATAAGACTTCAAGTTAGGATGAACTTTAGAGTTAATTTATTTTAATCATTTTACTGAGGACACCGAGGTTCAGAGAAGGTGAGAGTCTTGCCTATAGCTACGTAACTGGTCAGTAATAAAACTAGGAATAGGCATTCTAGATTAGTGGCATAAGCTTCATTCAAAATGGTTGAACTGTATTGGCATAGCTTTTATTTTTATTTTTTTAATTATTATTATTGTGGTAAAAAAAAATCATAACATGAGATTACCCTCTTAACAAATTTTAAGAATGCTATATTGTTAACCATATGCACACTGATCTCTAGAACCTTTTATCTTGCATAACTGAAACTATAGCATTGAACACGAACTCCCCATTTTCTCTCCCTACGTCTCTATTCAGTACTATGTTGAACTGAAGAGATGTATGGGCATTCTTGCCTTGTTTCTGATCCCCGAGGAAAAGCTTTCAACCTTTCACCACTGAGTATGAATACTAGGTGTAGGATGCTCATGTATGGCTTTTATTATGTTGAGATACATTCCTTTTTGTCCAATTTGTTGAGAGTTTTTATCATGAAAATGTGTTGAGTTTTGTCAAATGCTTTCCCTGCATCTCTTGAGATGATCATGTGATTTTTATCCTTCATTCTGTTAATATGGTGTATTACATTGATTTTCATATGTTAAAATATCCTTGTACCTCAGGGATAAATACCACTTGGCCATGGTGTATAATCTTTTTAATGTATTGTTGAATTTGGTTTTGTAATATTTTGTCGAGAATTTTTGCACCTAAATTCATATAGTTGGATATTTTAATCCATCCTTCTACTCTATTTCTTTTGCTAGGAGAGTTTCATTCATGTACCTTTACCTTTAAAGTAATTAATGATAGAGAAAGACTTACTATTGTCATTTTATTAATTGTTTTCTGGCTGTCTTATGGCCTTTTTGTCACCATTTTCATCTCTTGTTATCTTTGTGTTTTGTTGATTTTTTCATAGTGACATAATTCGATTCCTTTCTCATTTTCTTCTGTGTGTCTTTTATAAGACATAGGGATTACATACTACTTCACATGGTTATAATAATATATTTTAAGATAACTTTAATTGCTTACAAAAACTACTTATTTACTCCCCGTACTATCACTTTAGAAAGATTACTTGCTGACTGACTTTTGCTCAAAGCCTCAGCGTTAGCGCTCATCCGAGCCACTATCTTTCCTGGTATTGCTATAGTTTCTTAACTGGTGTCCCTGCTTTTTTCTATGCTCTCCTGTCCCCACTGGCCTCCTCACCTTGCCCAGTTATTCTCCACACGACAGCCAGAGGGGTCCATCTAACAGTAAATCACATTACGTCATTCATTTGCTTATGATCTATCAGTGTCTTTCTATCTCATAGGAAAAAAAAAAAAGCAGCAAAGCTTTTCAATGGTTACGTGTCTCTGTACAATGAACTCCTGACTTTTCACCTCTGAGGTCACTCGACTGCAGCTACACAGGCTGTTTGCTATTCCATGACCACATCCAGTGTTCTCCCTCCTCAATGCCTTTGTGTTTGCTGTTTCCTCTCCCTGAGAATGCGCGTTCCCATATCCTTTAGATCTTTCCTCAAATACTGGCTTTTCTGGTCACCTTTTATAAAATGGCAATTCTCTATCCCTTCTATACAGCTTTAGTTTTTCCCATAGCAATTATTATTCTTTAGTTCAACATATATTATTCTTCTCTTGTCTAACATGCTACTATTAATGTTATGGTTCTTATTTGGTTATCTCCCACAGCTAGAAGGTAAACCCACAAGGGCTAGAATTTTATTGATTACATTCACTACTCTATTCCCAGCACCTCGAACAGTGCCTGGCTTCCATTAAGCATGAAATCACTCAGTAAATATTTGTTGAGCAAATGAATGAAAGTATTAATACACGGATGCTGTTGGATATAAACTGAGGTGTAGAGTTGATTTCCAGAAGAAAGTGACCAGTTAAGGAGAAAGTAGCCAGGCTAGAAAATTTCAGACCATAAGAAATTATTGTTGAACCTAATCATAGTTGATTTTCTCTTTATAACTTATAGCTTATGTGGATGCTGAGTCTAGAGAAGAGAAGGCATGGTGAGTGGCTTCACATATTTGAAGGGCTTGTTTTTGGAAGACAAGGTGTAGTTATTTTATAGAGTCCAAAGACCAGAACCCAAACTCACAGGGAAGGAGATCAGAGAAACATGATTATTAAGTAAAAGGAAGAAAGCACTCTGTGACCATTTGCACCTTCATAAAATTGAATGAGCCACCTTGCTCTAGATAGTGAGCTTCCTGTCATCAGAGCTGCTCGAGCAGAGATCGGATGAGTAGTTAGTGGAAGGCGGAGGTAAGATCCACAAGACCTTTGAGGTCTCTTTAAATCTTGAAATCCTACAATTCTATAAACAAGAGGAGGAAAGCAAGAGTGTCTCTAACAAAATACCTTACTGCACTGTGATGGCCACTTATTGCATACCATGTACTACAATACCTTTTCATAGCTGCAGAGTATTCCATCTTTCGAGGAATCAAAAAAAGTTCAGCAAATGTATAATACCAGGCATTTAAATCTTTCCATATTAAAAAAACATTAGGCCTGGATTGGCCCCTGCACAGGATGTGCTATCACATTTGTCAGGAGGATTCTTACAGGCAGTTTTTTAGAGCAGCACTAGCTCAGGCAAAACTGGGAGTAGGTTTCTAAAAGTCTTTTTTGTTTTTGGTTGCATCCTTTCTCTGTGTTTAATATGGCACATCCAATGGCTGAGCCTGAATCTATCATGATGAAATAATGAGGAGAGGAAGTTCTTTGGGGCCCTGAGTTTTTCCCATGTCTCTCAGGTCAGAACTTCTTATATTTTGTGTGCACACAATCAAAAACTGGGGTCTTTGTTAAAATGAGGATTCTGGTATAGTAGGTCTGGTATGTGGTCTGAGTTTCTGTATTTCTAACAAGCTATTGAGGGAAGCTGACCGCATTGTGAATAGCAAGGTCCTAGTTCATATTTTTAAAGGCACTCTCTGTGAAATTATCTCTTTTCGGAATCAGAGGCAGCAAGTATCATCCCAAGCCTGAACACATTCTGAATCATTATGATGTTTATTTTGCATCAAGAAAAGCAATGACAAGTGCTTACTAATGAATATAAGCTGTTGAAGAGAACTGTCAATTAGATAGAAACAATTCATCTTGCATCTCACTATCAAGGACAAAATTAATCATGCATGGTCTTTCCAATAAAAAAAAAGTGCTTTAGGTAAATTATTTAGTATTTAGATTTGTAGTGGTGCATGCCTAATAAAATTAGTGGTGAAAGCAGATAGTTACAGCATAATACTGGCATCACCCAGAATCTAGACCTGCTGCCCTGTGTAGGACTTGGTGTATGAAAAACTCAATCCCACTAAGAGCAATGTCAACTGATGACTGCCAAAGGTGTCATTTCTTTAGTGTAGGGATATTTCGTGTCAGTTAGCCTCTGATGAAAGTAACTAGTAATTCTCAGTTTAACATTTTTTTCCTGCCCTGAACAAACCGGAAAAATCTAAACAAACCAAAAGCAAGGAAAGACCTTATTTTTAACAAATAAAATGAAAATTGCTTGTCTCTATGTTATGCAACTTTTATTTCCTTTGCATTCTGATAAATGTAAAACCTAATATCAATGGGTAATAAAAAGCTTATATGGTTTCAGAGATGATCACTGGAACACTAGCCATAAATGGCTGGAATTCTTTTTAAAGCAAGAATTTTGAAGATTACAGTATCAGCCACATATAGTTATGGAAAGATATAGAACTACACATTTACATGTATGATATATGTAGAGCTATACTTTCTATAAGACATAGGTCATAGTCATTCAAACCAGACATGTGTATTCGGACCTTTCTCATGAGCTTCAGACCCTCATTTTCAATAGTTGTCCTATAGCACCATGTATTCAACATGTCCTAAGTGGAACTCGCATTTTCCTTCTAACTTTGTCTCCTTCTCTTGCTCCTATTCTTCTTTCTACTGTGGTGATGATGGGAGTGAGCACCTGCATATTCATCCAATTAGGAACCTGAGCAATAGTCTAGATTTTTTCTTCTGATTAAATCTAATAAGTTTTTATGGTAGATACCACTAGTTATCTCCCTGTAATCCATTCTTCCCATTTTTATTACTCAAAATGACAATTTTGTTTTGTGTGATAATATGTGCCAATAAAAATACTTATCCCACAGACTTTCTTGCCTCTAGGAGTGATTGTATAATCCAGTATTGGCCAGTGGGATAAGAGAGGAACTCTCCTTGAAATTCTGGGAATGCTCTTGTTTTCTCAAAGTAAAAAGATACACTGAATTGGCTCATACTTTTTCCTTCTCCCTTTCTCATCTCCCTGCCTTAGCACAGATACAATGCCTGCAGGTAGAACACCTATTTTTTAGCCATGAAGACAAGAGTCACATGCTAAGGAGGATAGGGCAAGAAACCAGGAAGAAGCTAATCTTTGAAGACTTCCTTAAGCCGATTCAGAATCTTGGATTGTCTATACCTGGACTTTCATAATGTGAAAAAAATACAACACTTATTTGGTTGTACCACTGCAGTGGGCTTCCATTACATGACACCTAATGTAATTCCAACTACACAACCCCCAAATTCGTTGGTTTTACCCGTGTATTATCTTTCAGGTCTTTCCGCTTCTCTCCATCCTCACTGCCATTTCTTTGGTTCAGATCACTGACCCCGTTTATGAGGTTTACTATAATAGCCTCCTAACTATTCTTTCTGACATTATCATTGTTTCTTTTCTGTACTCTCCTTCATGTGGCCAGAGTGTTTGAAAGTCAATATTAATCATTGATATCCTGCTTAGAGAACTTCAATGATTTCTCATGAATTTGTATACAAATTTGAACTCTTCACCATGGCTTAGGGACTTACACATCTTCCTAGACTAATTTCTTGCCACTCCCTGCTTCAAAGGGACAAGACTGAGCAACATCTGATGGTTCAGGAAGAGAGTTTCTGGCAAAAGACTTATTCTACTGCATTGTACTTTTTGTTGTTTGTTTTTGTCAATGCCTAGAGCTGGACTCTAAGCTCCATGGAGCAGTCTTCATGTCTGTTTGATTTAGTGTTATATTCTCGATGTCTAGAAAAAAGCCTGGTATATAGTAGCCATTCAATTTAACGTTCTTTAATGAAAGAATAAACACGAGTTCAAATCCTGCCTCAATTATTATCTGTATGACCAGTGCACCTCAGATTTTCTTCTGTAAGAATACTAAACAAGATAATTTCTAAAATTTCTTCCAGCTCAGACATTCTGATTGCAAGATGCCTGTGGTCTTCTTATCCAGTAAGACCATACCCCAGATTTTTGTTTCTATGTTGTGATTCAGATTTAATAAATGCATCGATTAGCAAATTAGAAAATGAAAGCTTTTTAATGTGGTTCTGATCTGTAACTTTTCATCTAGTCTTACAGTTTCCTCATCTAGGAGTTTTGACTTCTGAGCCCCTACAGCCCTTCATAGCTTGAAAAATTCTGTATTCCATATACACTGGAAAGGATGCTAATAAGAGCTAACTTGGATTTTGCACCTTTTGTGGGCTTCATACCTTTTTCCAAGTAATTTCTTTGGATTATCCATTTATTCTGGACTGAATTGTGTCCCCCATAAATTCATATGTTGAAATCCTAATCCCCAGGACCACAGAATGTGACCATATTCGGAGAGAAGGCCTTTAAAGAGGTGATTAAGTTAAAATGGTTTTTTGTTTAGTTTTTGTTATTGTTGTTGTTGTTGTTTTTATGGTTAACCTTAATCCAATATGACTGATGTTTTTATAACCAGAGATTAAGGAAAGGGGAGGGGAGGGGCTGGAATGGGAGGGGAAGATATGGGTAAAGGAAAGATATGTGTGTACACAAATGAATGACTATGTGAACACGTGGAGAGAAGGCAGCCATCTGCCAGTCAAGGAAAGAGGCTTCAACAAAAAAACCTAAACCTGCTGACACCTTGATTTTGGACTTCTAGACTCTGAAATCATGAGAAAATGAATTTCTGTTGTTTAAACAAATCTGTGGTATTTTGTTATGGCAACACTCGCAAACTAATATATTATGTAATACATGGGAAAATCCTATGGATTTGGTACTATTTTCTCACACACATTTATAGATGAGGACACTGAGTTCAGTGAGGTGAGGTAACTCACCAACAAAATGTTACTGTTCGCTCATGGCTCTAATTACCGCTTTAATTGAAGCAATAAAAGTGGAAGTGAAGTAAGAAAACAAGCCTTTTCACCCTAATAACAATTAACATTTGCTCAGCCTTTGGCAGGCTTAACTGTATGTCCTTGATATGTATGAATTTATTTGTCATAACAATAGCAGTTAGCTATTGCTGCATGGCAAATTATCAAGAAATATAGTTGCTTAAAACAACAAACATTTACTATCTCACAGTTTTTGTGGGTCAGGAATCCAGTACATCCTGGCTGGGAGCCTCTTACTCAGGGGCTCTCACAAAGCTGCATTCAAGGCATCAGCCGAGGCCACAGCCATTGCAGGGCTCGACCAAGTCCAACCTCACTCAAGTGATAGTTGGCAGGATTTAATTCTTTGCAGATTAGTGCACTGAGGGCCTCAGGTCCTTGTTGGGTGTTGGCCAGAGGCCACCTTTAGTTCTTTGCCACGTGTATCCCTCCACACGGCATCTCTCAACATGGTAGCTGGCTTCCATCAGAACAAGCAAAAGAGAACAGAGAGGAAAGCAAGACAGAAGTCTCCGTCTCGGTGTAACCCAATCTCAGAAGTGGCATCCCATTCTACTTCTCCACATTCTATTCATTAGAAGCAAGCCCATGTGGAGGGGAAGGGATTATACACATGGAGGAATACCAGAAGGTGAGGGTACTAGCTGCCAACTGCAGATGTACAAACAGAAATGGTAAACAACTCACCCAAAGTCACACAGCTGGTAAGTGGCAGATTCAAGGTTTGAACCCAAATCATCAACTCCAGGACCTGAGCTTTTAAGCTTTGTGCAACAGTGTTTCACTAGGCAGAGTAGATGAAATGTGATCAGCAGAGAGTATGTCTTAAAACTTCTTTGGACTAGAAGAGATAGGCCAAATCCAGAGTCACACCATACTATCTAAAAGTTAGTTACAGTGTTTTGGGTACTGAGTTGTCTATTGTCTAGATCTGGTGTCAACAAAACAGTTATTTTGTAAAGAGCCATTAGTAAGCATTTTAAGCATTGTGGGCCTTATGGTTTCTGCTACAGGAACAGATTTGGTTTTTTCTACAGGAAAAGAAAAGTTAAAAAAAAAACCATGGGTGTGTTCCAACCAAATTTTTTTTTTTTTTTTTTTTTTTTTTTTTAACAAAAACAGGCAGCAGGCTGAATCTGGCCCTTATACTATTGTGTGCCAACTCCTGGTCTGAATTGCTGTGGACACACAGATGTACTAAGGAATTCTTAATGTTTTAAAAGCTAGAATTACATGCTTTAAAGAGATCTCAGGAGTCACTGAACCAAAAGATGGAGCAGAAGCCATTTTGCAGCAATAGAAGCTGAATAGGTTGATGTAGTATTCCGAGGTCCCCATGTCGCCAAGACATCTCTTAAATGCATTCAGCTGTTGTCACCCCTTGTGTCTGGGACAACTTGTTTGAACTTGATGGAAAGAATACTTCCTGGGCTTCCCTTTGGGCTTTTATCCTTTTGTATTCTGACTAGTCTTTCTTTGCCCAATGCTGGAGTCCTTTCCTCTTCTTATCAACTTCCTCGCCCTAGGATTAGTAGTTTTCGGGTTGTTGAAAATTTTTCATACTATCTAAGATTACTCATGCAGTTCCTATTATACTGTCTTAGGTGGAAGGTGTCAGTGGTCCCTGGGAGTTCCATAAACTTGGAAGTTTTCTTACTCCTGAGCACGAATGCTTGCAAACTCAAGGAGACACCCTGGGCAGGAGCTTATCATAGAACTTTCCTAAAATTAAGAGTGAGCTCTAATTTTGGAAGATGTCTTTATTGATAAAAACAGGATATAGGAAGCAAGGGGGTAGGTGCTTTGCCTCATTAGGGGCACAGACCCAAGGATGTGAAGTTTCCTGAAGCCAACAACCACCTGGTGACCATGTACAGCCTTACAAAAGAGCCTCAGTGGACTTTTAAACTGTAGTTTAAAAAGTTAAGTACTTATGTCAGGATCTCATCAAATAGCCAACCAGCAATTCTATTTTTAGTTATGTTTTCTTTGTCGCAGGAGAAATTTATCTGCTAGGAAAAAAATATTTGCAGCCTCTGTCTCACCCTTTATTTTTTAGTGCTGGTAATGGCTTCAGTAATAATATGATCGACGGTTTCCTAGCTCTTTGCCTAGGGCATTCTTAGCCTTTTATACATATTTATTTTGTATTTTATTTTATTTTCTGTCTTGGACCTTCTGACACTTAATAATATAATCTACCTTGATTACACTGCAGATGAGACTCTCCCTGACCCAATGGGAAAAAATTAATGCATTTAATTTCAGTAGAAGTGTGCAATGAGACACCAGGTGACTCAGCTAAGTAAAAGAAGGGTTTCTAATTACACTTCTAAATCACATTGCGCTCTGAGTACCCCTCTGGGGTTAAATACTGCAGAAGTTGAGGGCAATTGAGGATTGCTGACTCAGTTTTCCCAAACTGTAAAATGGAGGTTGGGGGAGAGGAGTGATCTGTATTCAACATACTCTGAGTTTCTAAATATTTAAAATTAATATCCACTACTATTCCTAAAGTATAGTGTTTAGGGATGCTTAACAATGAATGAATTTCTTTTTCTCCCCATAGGCAGTTTTTGAATTCCATTCAGCGTCACCTGCTGTTTTATTATATATTTTCTCATAATTGCTTTTATGTAATCAGGGTTTTTGGGATAAAGAGAAAATGACTAGTCATATCTCAAGATGTGGAATCCAGGGTGCATCTCAGCATTATTTTAGAATTATTTAAAAATGGATTGACTGCATGCTTTTTTCTTTCCTATAACAATATTTTCTCATTACAATGGATTTATTATCACATTTCTTTTCACATTGTAGTTTGTGACGTGAGAATGAATTATAGACCTTTTTAGAGAGACTTTTTTAAATGACTAGATGATTCTTTTTCCCCTGTGCCATTTGTTAGTGTCACTGGGATGAAGAAATCAACTTTATAATGATTTTTCTTTCTGAGTAAGAAACTGAGATATATTTTTGGAAAAAGAGCGAATCATGTTTTTAAGGGGTCAGGTCTAATTACCAAATGTCGAGGAGGAAGCCAGTTACTAAGAAGAAGCCACCACTTGATATATTTTGGTGAAGATTGTAATTTGGAGGCAATGGACTTGGTTGATGAAGATATTTCAGAAAATTTCTGTCCACCTGATTGGAACTAGATCAGAATCTTTGAATTCTGGAATTTAAGGCAGGAAAATAAGAATAACAAATTTGGGATGGTCATGAGTTGAATATAAGGATACTAAACTAACAGAGTAAAAAAGTTTTCACCTATAAATCTTGAAGCATACTGTTGACTTAAAAGAAGGCTAATATTCTATTGTAGCAAATTGAAAATGGAGGACAGACATCATAAGGAATTTTCTAAATGTAAGCCTTAAACATAGTGGAGATAGAAATTCAAGAAAGAAGACAATAATGGGTTTCAAAACACTATAGGTTCACTATGACCCTGAAGAAATGACAAAAGTTGAAAAAGAATGAAAAAGAGGATCCATTCATACCTTGATACCCAGAACATGGTCCATGGATAGACCAGCACCATTGACATTACCTGGTAGCTTGTTAAAAATGCACAGTCTTGGGCCTTACCTGAAACCAATTGCATTTTTACAAAATTCTGGAGTGATTTGTGTGCAAATTCAGGTTTTAGAAGTATTGCTTTAAAGTAAGACACTAAAAAGATTTTCTCTACATGAACAATGCTTCAGCAGCTTCTCTGTGCTTGGTACTACACTATTTGATTCTACATTGAATAATACTTGCCTGAGCATAATAATGAGAATACTGTTTTGTAATTTTCGGTTTATGCTTTAATACATTAGTAAAGCTTGGTATGCTTGAGATTAGAGTTATAGAACAATGTAAAGATTATAAACCTTGACAATTTAAAATAACAGCAACCAAAGGAAAAGAGGGGGGTGGAGTGTAGAATGAAGAGAAGGAAAGGTGAAAAAAAAAGATAAGTAAAAGGAGCAATTTTCTCACATTTCATAGCAAGGAGTCAACAGATGCTGGTTAAAGTTGAAAATCCAGGGAACAGGGTTTATTTGTCATTTTTCAAGTCATAAAAGAAATGAATTTAAAAATGTAATTAACAAATTGATTGAGGGGATTGAGGCAGGGAGGAAAGGTAGAAAGCAGTGTAAATGAACCATATTCTCCATCTTTCACATCAAGGAGCCGATATAGGTGTTATTCAGGGTTGACAAGTCATGAAATAAAGGCAGTAGCATGTAGCATCTTGTTCCAAAAGTCCAGGTGTGTGAAAAATCTCACATTTCTATATTTCTTCAAATCTAATTAGATTGAACTACTATCTCTTCCCTGCCAATCTGGCAAGAACTCAATCCTAGCAAGGATTTGAGTTTCTTTCCCCACCTATGGTCATGTGGTTTAAGATTGCTTCCTCTTCCTCTGGAACACATAGGTGGATTGTGTTTCCCAGGCTCCTTAGCAAGTGATTATGGCTGTGTTGCTGAGTTTTGGCCATTGGAACATGAGCGGAAGTGATATGTGTCACTTCCAGGTCAGTCCCTTTTATTCCTCTTCCCTCTCTGCCGGTTGAATCTGGAGGCCTGTAAGGTCCGAGGGGAGAGAGGAGCCACAGAGGGAAGGAGGCTGGGTGACCTGGAATGCTAATTGAGAACATCTAGATGGACCTTACTTGAGCAAGAAAAAAACTTCTAATTTATTGGTCTCAGAAATCATAAAATCGTTTCGTCATTAGGTTAGCCAATATAAATTACATAAAGATCATGGGGGTTTCACACAAAGCTGAATTTTGGAGGAGTTCCCACTTGCCTCAGTTCACAAGTCATTGTGGTCCCTCAATGTCAAGCATTTCATCATTTTTAATGCCATGCAAGAACATGGACATTTTTTCTCAGTATGAGAAACCCAGGGACTGGGGCCTAAACTAAAAAACGAAAACAAAAGCAAAAACAAAAAAAACAAAACTGAAACTGTTAGTCTGAGAAGACTGGATGAGATATGGAGAGAGAATTTACCCTTTATGCTCTGTTTATTGCTTTAAAAAATCAAATGCACGTGATATATTATAAGACTATCATTAAAAATAATTCTCTTGTCTCTAGTTATAATACTTTGAACTTTAGAGAAACCCCATAACAAAGACTTAGATGTATGAGATATCAATGGAAATGATGTGTAAAGATTCTGATTTGGTTTAAAGTTTTCTCCTGGAAGAAATTCAACAAGGGTGGAATAAGCAAATTGCAACACGTACAAGAAGAATTGTATACGAAGGGACCTTATAATGAGAAGCTGCCTTTACTCCTCTGAGCTTCAGTTTCCTCTCCAGTCTGATAGTCATGCTACTATTTGTCTGTCCTTTACCAGAGTTGCTGTGAGGATCAAATTCAGTGAAATGTACAGAACATTTGCTTAGGACTTAACAACAAATTGATATAAAAATAGATTTATTGTACACAGAAATGAGTACTACCAAGCTTCTGCTTACATGTGGCAAATTTCTAGTGGATAGGAATAGGAAGACCAATAGAAAAACAAACGAGTCTATGTATGTGAAAGAATTTGAAAAACTGTGAAATATGATTGTAAGCTCTTATTAATTTTCTCTAAAATCATCTTCCTGCAGACTTTCTAGTTATTAAGAAATAGAAATATATTCTTATTCATGTAATTTCCTTAGTTCATAATCTAAAGTAAAAAAAAAAAATTACTGTGACATTCTAGGAGCATTCTGGCCACTCCTGGAATGAACAAATAGTTCAGGGATAAATTTCTCTTAAGGGTAAAGGGAGAAATACTCTACTCAGTTCAGAATTATTTTTTCTTTCCTTCCATTTAGGAGAAAAAGAGTCACTCTGAAAATTATGATCTTGCTTATTCACTGAAGGAGACAGAAAAAAGAGGTATCATCCTTTCATCCTTTTACAGTCTGAGATTCTCCTTCAGGTCAGTATCAATTGAACATTTTCTTTTTTTTTAATGTGCCAGGCTTCTGCTGGGTCTTCATGAATGTTATTAACTCATCAATGTCATTCAAAATGGGGCCAGGAATAATAATAGGCAATGCAGCTAGAAAACAAGGTGGGGTTGGACCATGGAGGGCCCTGTGTACTGTGTTGAGCAATATGCACTTTATTTCCTAGGCATTGAAGAACTACGGAAAGTGTTGGGGACAGGCAAACATATTAATAGGGGCAGATGTGACGTTCCATCCCAAATAGACCATGAGAGTGACTTAAAGTTGATACATGTTGGTTTCCTCTCATTTTACCCAGGTAGGCAGCTTGTTCTATGTGATTGTTTAAGGTCTCAGCACTTACTAAGTCATTTTCTTGTCACCCCTTGGAGCATTGTCTTTTGCGTGCTCAAAACAACATTTTAGGTCCCAGTGAAGAGAAAGAGGAAAGAGGATGTAGAGAAAGTACACCTGTTATCTGAAGTCTCAGACACTTTTCACAGTCTTGAGGTCACACTGTGGTCTACCTGGATAGCTAAGACCTGACCATAAGTTATATTATTAGAGGCGACTTTGGTGGACACCTAGTCATCTCTACTGTAACAGCAAAGTAATCAGATATATGTTTTAGAAAAAAAAAATTGGATTTTTTTTTTGTATTCTCTAGAACATCCAGCACAGAGCTGTCTATGTGGTAGGCTTTCCATCAATAATCATTAGGTCATTGATTGACTAATAATTGATAAACCCAAAATGAGGCCTGAGGCTATAAATATATATATTTTTTACTTATGGTAGCATGTAAAGATCCATTGATGTTACCTGCTAAATGATGCCTTTCTCAACACATTATAAGAAACAGGCTCTTGAAGGTCTGTTCCATTCTGTTGATGTTATATCTTGGAAATTTATAGCCTTTGTGAGACACAAGGGAATGATTCAAGATCCTAGATCAAGGCTGGGAAACAATCCAGGGTGTCATTGTACCTATTGCTAAGAAAGGGACTAACAACCGCTGTTGTATTACATTTATACTGCTACAATTTATATTCTCCATATAAAATAGAGAGATTTTATATGGAGGTCAAAATAGGGGTTTTTTTTTTTTAAGTTTTTTTTTCTTTTTCTTTCTTTTCTCCTTCTAATGGTGAGCCAAAAGGGTGGTGGTGACAAGGGAGGGGGAATCCTGCTCTATATGGTTAGAAGTATTTTATTGGTGATGTTGTTTAGAACAGACTGGCTTTTAATCAATTTTTTAAAAATTGTTTTAAAACTCTCTGTAGATAATGCACCATTTTACTGTCCACACCAGGCGTGGACTTTTCCCACCTCCCCTACTCCTTGGTCTGCTACTTATTTTCATTTTTCTTCCTTCTTCTTTTCCTATTCTACTTTGTTTATGGTAAAACTCTGAAAGGTTTTCCTATTATCACTCTCTCCTACATCCCTCTTTTATTCTCCCCTAGAGCTTTATCTGTCAGACTTTTGCTCCAGCCAGTTCATCCAACTAGCTCTTGCCAAGGTCACCAATGACCTCCCAGTTGCTAGGTTCATCTGTCGATTCTCAGTTCTTCTCTTACTTGACTTATCAGCAACATTTTTCATGCTTGGTCACATCCTCGTCCTGAACTCTTGTTTCTCTTGGTTTCCAGGGCAGTGTCCTCCCAGGAGGGACCTCAACGAGCTCTCCTCAGCAGGTGTTTTTCTTCTTGATTTCCAAATGTCAAAGTGCTCTGGGACTCAATTCTCTTCTCCACCTACACTCACTTCTTTGGTGAGCCTATCCGGTCTCATGACTTTAAATATCACACATAAACTGGCAACTCCTAAGTTTCTATTTTTAACCCAGACTTCTGCCTTGAACT
>KE761118.1:21755-32948 GCA_000465285.1 Eidolon helvum | reverse complement strand
TTTTCTGCACTAACAATCTTCCCACCTGAGTTAATGGTAATTCTAATTGTGCAGGCCAAAAATATAAATAATTATCAATGACTCTTTTGTTTTTCATATACATATCCAGCTGGTCAGGAAATTCTGGAGGCTCTTTTCTTTAAAAGCACCAAGAATGTGACAGTTGTTGCGATCTGCACTGCCATGACCAAACAACATTATCTTTCACCTTTCGACAATAAGTTACAGAAGTCTTCAGATGGTCTCTAGATTCCATCCTCTTCTACCTCATGTCTAGACACAGAAGAGAGGGTGTGAGAGTCAGACTAAATCAATCTTCTGCTCAAAACCTTTCCTTGATACTCTGCATCCTCGTGACTATTTCATAACTGCCGATTTGTACTTCTTAATCCCTTCACCTTTATATAGTCAATAATGTTGTAATAACTATGTATGGTGTCAAGTAGGTACTAGACTTGTCCAGGGGGATCACTTCATAAGTTATATAAATGTCTAAACACTATGCCGTATACCTAAAACGAATATAATATTGAATGTCGACTGTAATTAAAGAATAAAAAAACAAAACGAAACAAAATAAAACAAAACACCCTTCCCTTGGTTTTTCTCTCTTACTCAGTAAAATTGCCAAAGCCCTATGATCTGTCCTTCCATCATATTCTTTCCCATCTTGCTTCTCCAATCTTTTTCTCTCTGTTACTGTTTCAATCATACTTTTTTGTTACCCCAATGCTCCAGGCATTTGCACTGGCTATTCTTGTTGACATCAATTGCCTTGTTTCAGATATCTGCAAGGCTTACGTCTTCAACTTTTTAAGACTTTGCTCAAATATCCCCTCAGTGAAACGTTTCATTATCACACTCTATAAAATTACATTTCCCTTTTTCCTTGCTCTTCTTTGCTTTCATGACACTTATCACCTTTTAATGTGCTATGTACTTTACTAATTTTTTATATTATTGACTATCTTCCCCCCTCCTCCACAGAATATAAAGTTTATGAGGGCAGGGATTTTGGACTCAGTAATCCCAATGCCTAGACAGTACCTGGCATATGATAGGAGCTTAGTAAACATTTGTCGAATGAATGAATGTTGCTCCCACTTCCTGCTCTCTTGACAGTCATCCCTTTTCAATTCCTTGCTTTCCTCCAGTGCTTTCCCTCCAATTATAACTTCTGGTAATTATCCTGATACCCAGAGTTTAATACTGTCTATTCATCTATTCGTCTCTACAACAAATATTTACAGAGCATATTCTTTGTGTACCAAACTGTGCAAAGAATCAACAGTGAGTGAGAAACAGTTTCCTGCTTTAGGCTCATTTCCTATGAATGGCTATAGACATCTGGAATTTAGCCTTGGCTGGCAATGAGTGTACCTGCCAGATAATAGACTGAGTTCACCACCTCCTTGTAACTTTCTGGAAGTCATTGTCATAATTGAGTCAGCAACAGCTTTTGGCTCAGTTGTGAAAAAAAGGCTGAGAATCGTTTGTTTTCGTTTATAACAGAGATGCGCCTTCAGAAAATGCATGTTCTGGAGCCTCGTATTCATCATCTGTAACTTTGGCTTGAGTGGGAAAAACAAGAGGGACTTCCTTACTCTTTCAGTCAGGCCAGGTAATCTCATGTGTGCCCTTATTGGATCTGGGGCTTTGGGGGAGCTCCATGAAGATACTATTTTATCGCGAGACATCGCCATTCCCTGAGCTTCAGGTGCTGTGAAGTTAATAAAGTTTGTGCAAAAAATGAAGACTCTCCTGCTCATGACTCAGGTTATTGCTCCTCCCTTCTTACCCTCCCAGCTCTGATTCATCCCTGGAGGCCAAGAAGCCTGTAATATGTGAGCTGAAATAAGGAGCCTCATGCAAGGTGGATCAGCTCCCCACCTGCTTATCTAACCTCTCCATCCAAAGGTAAGCTTTTCATTCTTAAGGGAAAGAACATGACCTTTGGGATCAAATAAATCTAGGTTTGCATCCTGGCTTTGCCATTTTCTGTTGGCCTTGAGCAAGTTCATTTATTCTCTTTGAGCCTCAGTTTCCCTGGCTATAAAATGGAGATAAGAACAACTGCTTTATTGTATTGCTGAGAGGATTCAATGATTTGGTGCTTGCAAAGCACTTACTTCAGGGCCTGACATGTAAAAATCATGAACTATATGATGGTTATTATTATTATTTTAGAAGTTAGTATTATTTTACTTGCATGAAAAGTTCATTGTTTTTTATTGCACGAGTTCTCAATTATTTTCGGAAGATTTCTCAGAAGCACAAGGTTTATCATTGCCACAAAACAAACAAACAAAAAACAACAACAAACCATCCCAACAGGCTCCCAATGCTGATGCTGATTTTTAATCATTGTGGCTACAGAAAGGAGAAGGCCCTGTAGAATGTTTTTTCTCCTTTGGCCCCCAGGACACTTGAACCACCTTAAATACCCTCCTGTGCTGGGGGAGCAGCAGCTTCGCCTGTCTTTCCTGGCAGGAAGGGAGCCTGCTTCCTGGCCTCTGTTCTCTCCACATCACCTTTGTACTTAGCTAGATGCCTTCAGTGGCTCTTCATGCTTTGGACATGGTTTCTGGGCATCCTGCTCTATTTATAATAGCACCTCCAAAAATGGGCTCAGATATCTGATTAGAGTCCAGTCTCTACAAAAACACCTTAAACACCTTTTTCTTTTCTTTTCTTTTTTTCATTGCTAAGGCGGATCTCTGGCGTAGAGTGAAGAGTAGCATGATTTTTGTAGTAGAAGGGCAAGTCAGCCCTCACTGTGCCTTTCTCCATCCTGGTTTAGTGCCCAGGAATTCTGAGCTCTGGCCTCGGAGGGCGAGGAGGAGGAAGATCTTGGGAACCCTCTCAATCTCTTACCTCACCAGTTCCCACTCCTACCCTTCTCTTCAGTCACCAGAATCTTCCATTCTACACATTCTGTAGCAACATTAGCTTTGAAATGATACAGCTATTTGCCAGACACCAGAAATATTTGTGTTTGTCTTACTCACCCTGAAAAATTATTAGAGCTAATACGATATGGTAGAATGCTTTATATAGGAGCTGGTTGGGCATTGGTTCAAATCCCAGCTCTATTACTTTCTGGCTGTGTTTCCTTAGGCAAGATACTCAACATCTCAGAGCTCCAGTGATAACATGTGACTTCAGGATTGTTTAAGGATTAAATAAGAAGATTTATGAAAGGTCTCAAGAAGCATCACTTTCTGATATTTCTTTGAATTTCTGTTAAACCAAATTCCTTAGAAAAGGAGGAACCACAGGTAGGCTAGAATAAGGATGGAATCAAGAGAGGCATTGTGTGAGTTTGTAAGGGCTTTGGTAACAAAGTACCATAAACCGGGTGGCTTTTGACAACAATTTATTGTCACAGTTCTCAAGGCTAAAAGTCCAAGATCAAGATGTCAGCAGGGCCATACTACCTCTGAAGGTTTTAGGAGAGAATCATCTCTTGCTTTTTCTAGTTTCTGATGTTTGTTGACAATCCTTAGTGTTTCTTAGCCTGTAGATGTATCACTTTAGTCATATAGCCATTTCTTCTTTTTGTGTATTCACGTCATCTTCCTGCAGGGAACATCTATCTCTCTCCAAATTTCTCTTTCCTATAAGAACACCAGTCACATTGTCTCAGGACCCACCTTAATGACCTCCTCATAACTTGACCATCTGCAGAGGTCCTATGTCCAAATAAGGTCACATTTATAGATATTGACTGCACTAAATTTTTTAGGGACACAACTCAACTCTCATAGGTGTTAATATATCGTTATATTTTATATCTTTTGTTTCGTTTTCAGAGTAATGCAACCTACTTTTTTTTGGTCTGCTCTTGGCAATAGTCCTTATTTACTCCTTCTGGGCAGTGAAGAGACTAACCTCTTAATTAGACTGTTCTAATCCTGTTTCATAATTCCTCTCCCTGCTCTTGTCTCTCTCTCTCTATGTCTCTCTTACTCTCTCATCTATCCTATCTATCTGTCTATCTATCTATTATCTACCCCCCCCCCCCCCCCCCTATCTATCTATCTATTTTTTATTTATCTACTATCTATCTATATTTATTTTTTACCTACTATCTATCTATCTATCATCTATTTATCATCTATCATCTCTCTATGTATTTTCTATCTATATATCAATCATCTATCTTGCTATCTAAACATAAATTTCTTTTTTCACTTGAAACTTTCCTTTTCCTCACTGGTGACATATATATGTGTGAACTCTATGAAAGATTAACATATGTTAGACTCTTATTGGAGGGTGAAAAGACCCTGGAAGTAATAATGATAGTTAATTTCATTGAAGAAAAATATGCTTTGCATTAATCATGAAAGATTCTTTTCAGTTAAAAGAATCTTTTATTTCCTAGTGAAAGAAACAGCTCTATCAGTTGAAACAATGTCATCTGTGAGCAAATTGTTCAGCAACGTTTCCTGGGCCAGCCAATAACATTGGTATAGACACAGCAAATCATTTCAATTTAACAACTGTTCTGAAATTATCTGACCAAGCAGAAAACATTAATCCAAATCCTGTTACAAATGGACATTGAAATAGGGTCATGATCCTTAGAGAAGATGAGGAAGAATCATCTTCTCTCTGATTTGAAATGGCCTCTTTTATCATTGTTCAGTGTTTTTCCTCTTTTTATTTGTAACTAATGGCATACCACAGTTCAGGTCTGCTGGTCTTAATCTACACACTAGGCCATTAGCAGCCCCAGTCTGCATGATGGCATACCAATTAAAATTAGGAGATTAAAGAGTAATGTTCCTTGCCTGAGACCAGTTTGCATACCAATGACAATTTCCTCAGCTATTGAATGAAGAAATACTTAAATGGCAGTGAACTTGATATCATTAAATTTAAGGAACATTGAATAGTATGTGTGGTGGGGGAGAGCGGGGGGTGGGGGGCATGAGAGGATGTGTAGGAGGGAGCTGGTCTGCTGGAAACTGGGAATTAAAAGCCAGAAACTGTTTTAATACTTATTTCACTATTTCGTATTTATCCATTTGTTTTCACTTTCAACAAATATTAAAGCTCCATCTAAATTAAAAGATGGTCAGGCTGAGGGAAAAGATCGTCAAATTCCATATTTCCCTATTCCAAATAAAACTTCAGAGTTATGGTTCCTCTCTCTATGAAATAGGAACAAGGATGCCTAGCCCTGATTACAGCAAAGGGTGGAGAGATGGTACAGCAAAGGAAGTAAGCTCGGGATTCAATCTTGAAATTTTTAAGATGATACCTAAAGAAAGATTCAGAAAAAGAAATGGGAATTTTCTGAATTTAGCTTTAAAAAAAAACAGAAAATTTAATGTAAACTTAACTGTTATAAATCTAGGGCCCCTGTATTCTGTGTCTCACTTTACAGTCATCTCTATACCAGCATAGTCTAGCACCCAAAATATATTAAATAAGAATATTATTTTTCTTGGGTCTTTCGTAGATGATTTAAAGTAACCTAATTTGTAAACCATAGCAACACTTTTACAAATCTCCCTTTTATTTCTCTTGACCTCCAGACCTCTCCAGAGTCTTTCACTTCAACAAACCACCTCAGGAAGCCACTCAGTGCTCCCAACATTTGTTCCCTTTGTCTATGTTCTCTGGCTTTTTTTTCCTTTTCTGACTCAAGCAAGCATTCTTCCCAGTTTCCCCTCATCTTGTCAGAATTTTACTTATGCTCTCATTTTAAAAGAAAACTAGTTAGCAAAGAGATAAACTTTTTTGAAGTACTAAAAGAGATGGAAGGGGAAGACTAGGAGCATCCACACATTAATGTTTCTGGTCTGCAATACCTTGGATCATTGGGAAGTTCTAAAGAATTGGAACAATGTCAGACAACTGCTGCTTCGACCTCTCTTATTCTTGGGTGTATGGTCTATCATTTGTGCTGTAGATCTGCTTGTTTTTTCTCTGATAAAAGTCCAGGTTCTCTGTCATTCAACTTCCTGCTATGGTTCTTTACAATAGGCCACCTCAAAATGGTGGCCCTCAACCCTTGTATTTTTATGACCTTTGAGAATTAACTGCCTTAATTTTTCCCAGGAGAGATGGTTCTTGAGTGAAAATCTAATAGCCCAGTTTAGTTTAGGTATTTACTTCTGGTCTAATAAGTTATGGTCAGAGGCGCAGGGATCATGTGTTATGTGCATCAGGGTATAATATTGCTAGTAGACTTGGTAAGGTAGAGAAAGATATGTGTGTGGTGGGGTAAGTAACATGGTATACCCAGGCCAGAAGTTATAACGAAACTTTTGTAGAGTATTGTAGTTATTTCAGATTCATTTTAGATATTGGGCTTTGTACTGGGTCCTGATTCTACACTGGCTACCTTTGGACATAGACACCTAGTTTACTTTGACTTGACTTAAAAGGCTGTTTGGAAGCATCCCTAACTCAGGAATCTGACCTACTACTATCCTGCAAGATTATGAAAACTCCTGTGACAGTTTCAGGGAATTCATTTTTCTTGGAGGAGGAAACTCTTGTGGGGAGAAGACAGAGTTAGTACAATGGGAGTATTTAAAATAAGGGGAAACTCCAAACCCCCAGCGGCATGTGCTTTGCATAAACTGATGGTTTGATTTCTCTCTGTCTGGAAAATATTTTTATTAAGCCCATTCAATTCTCTGAATTCCCTTCAACACCCAAAATCAAAACAAGAAACACTTCCTATTCTACATTTACATGATTAATGCTATCTAATTATCCAAGATAGAAAGTGATGAAAGTAATTTTCCAAGATAAAGTTACGATGATGGTGATGATGATGATAATGATTGTAACTCATACCATTGCAATAGCCTTTTAACTCTTTTGTCTACTGCAAGTGTTATCTCCTTCTAATTCATTTCTAGCATGGACCAGAATTATCTCTCTGAAATTAAAAATAAAAATTCTATGGCTCCCTATTTACTAAAGGACAGTGTCAAAACTGCTTTATAAATTCCCTTCATTGATCTTATCCTGACTTACTGTCAGAATCTCTTACGTCTCCTCACCTGTCACCTCTTTTATCTTTGTATTTTTTATTCACTGCAATACCTCCAGAAAAATGTCTGGAACATAGTAAGCACTCAATAAATTTTGTTAATGAACTTCTTTTTACCATTGCCGTTCTTATCCTCTTTCCTTTTTAAAATAATCTTTCTCATTTTTTCTTTTATATGTCTCTAAGTCCTTTTGTTCTTCTCTTAATTCTAAATATGTTTGTGTTAATGCATGTTCTTCCTGTTTTTCAAGTTCACATATTTGTGCACTTTTACCTCTGACATTATTCTAGAACCCCTATAAGAAAGCATCTGATTGAATCTTCCTTTAGATCTGTGTTACATTTCCAAGGAAAATAATGGGAATGTGTTCACCTGTAAGGTCAGTTATATGACCATGTACTGATATCAATAGGCATGACTGTGAGGCTCAGATGAGGTGGGCTGGGCTGCACCATTGATTGATAAGAGAGTGTATACTCTGCCCATTTATTCTGAGTGTCTCTTGATCTGAATTTTACTCATCTATTGTTGTTACCCTGGCTAGTCATAGCTTTTAATCTGTCTAGCTTTTAATCTGTTACTGTGGTTTCTGTGCCTTCTAAAGTTGTTCTCAACGTGGTGGTCATTTTGCTGGTACAGGGAGGATGATTTTTTTCCCCTTTCAGTTTTAACTTTATTCTGTCAGTCTCTTGTAGATTTCTAAGTGTGACAATCATTTTATTTAATTACCAAGAGATTTGGCTTACTCTTTCATTTCCTTAGAGCCCCCACTACAAGAATTGAGACTGGTACACCTTGGGTGGAGGAGACGAAGTTTATATTCTTGAACAAACTTTAATTCAGTTCCTCTAAACCTTCTTCTCAATGAGGCCTCGACCTTTGGACTTCTGTGTCCTACTTTGCATCACCAGATTTTAGCAAAATTCTATTAAGTCAGATTAGAAAGAATCCTCTACCCTTGATATCTGATCATTCTTGATATCTGGTCAAATTCCTCACCCTGCACAACTCCTCCCCCCAACCCCCAAGGTGATATCTGCTCACCCTGGTCTGCCTTCAGCAAGATTCTGTTTAGTCTGTTTAACCAGAATCCCCCCACCCCAACCCCATCCCTGATGTTTCCTCATAGTAATTTTTCATTCACTGACATTTCACTCTGCTTCTTGGCTATAAATCTCTACTTTTCCTTCTTGTACTTGGAATTGAGCCTAATTTTGTACTGAGGTCTCTTTTCCATTATTGTGATAGTTTATGAATAAAATCTGTTTCAATCACTTTAACTACTATCTGGTTCTGTTTTTTCTTTAACAGAGGTCACTCATGTAATACTTTATATGGTTCTATCCAAAGGTATCCTCTACATTTAGCCAAACGTAATGGAGCCTAAACCTCTTGGTTATCTCAGGGTGGTTTCCCAATCCTCATGAGACACTCTCTTAACTGTTTATCTTATTCTCACCTCTAGATTTTAACTGGGACTCTGAATCCTCTTGATCTGGGCCTAATAACTCAGTAGTAGTAGATAGAAACCATTAGGGTTATTTTTAGCAGAAAGAGGTTTAATATAAGGATCTAGGTGCTCAAAAAATCTTTAGAAGACTATAGGGTTTAGACGTGAGCTAGACCCCTGGGAATGACCTCCAGAACAAGCCCACTAGATTGGCCTAAAGGGAAGCTGCTCCTCTTGTCAAAAATGTGGGGAATCAGGAGACTGCCATTGGAACTATATCCTCAGGAACATATCACATTGGCCAACTTCCTGACTTCCTCTACCCTCCCTCACATGAGACTAGGGGATGGATGTCAAATCTTGCTAAATGAGTCCCAAAGTTTCCATGACTGTGTTTGCGGTGGCAAAGTCCAAGCAGAAGGAAGAACTCCACCTCATGCTCACTTTCTAAAACCTTCTAATTTAGTGGAAAGTAGTTTATATTCAGAAATCTCTCTTCAAGGGAGTCTGCAAAATGTAGCTTCTAGTTTTCTGTAGCATAGGAAGAAAATTAGAATGTATGGTGAATAAGATGATCCACCTAACACATCACAAGTACATGTCAAGCATCAGGGTTATATTGCCAGTTCTCAATTAGAGTCCAGAATTCTAAAGGTGTGGCTGGAAAGTAGGCTATATTATTTGTAAGTAGAAGTATTATGCCTCCCAGCTATAGCTAATTGGGCCAGGGTTTCCTCACTTCCCAAGACCACTGAACCCACTGTTTCACCAGTAGCTGATCTTGGGAATTTGAACTAAGATATGTAGATGGTAGTTTTGACTAAGAGAACCCAATCTGAAAGATCAGAGGCTGAGGTCCCCAACATAGACATGTATAAGATGAGTAAACAGAGAAACTTAGGAAAATAAAAGTGGAAAATAGAGGACATAATCAGAGATAGAGATGAACCCTTGAGAAACAGGAAGAGAAGACTCAGCTTCTGCATTTACAATTTCCAGAGAAGCTCAACTATGTTTCATTTTCTGCCTTTGGGTGCTCAAAGAATGCTCATTGTATCTCTGCAGTAACATCCTCCCTATCGTACCCTCTTCTCCCATTTTTCTCGAGATAGTTTGATGAGTTTCTGTTTTCCACAATAGAAGGTTGAATAGAGTAACAATTCACAACTCTTAGATGACTCTTATTTAAATATTAGCATTAGCGTTGGGGAAAAACTGATTACATGTATTATCATCCTCAATTTTCCAGCTTCTCCTCTCTACTCCCCAAAACAAGTCCTTGGCTAATAAAGATATCAGGCCAGTCTACATTAATGGTATATGCAGAAGCCATAGATACTGTGTGAGGGGGGAAATCTTAGGCCATTTGAAAAAAAAAATCACTTTTGGTAGCAGATGAAGGTGAGAAAGTATAGAGAATAGGAGAGAACATATTGGTGGTGTGGTGGGTTAAAAATGAGTTTGAAGTATTTTTTAACAATTTTAGTAATTGTGCTGTTTTTCTTTAGAGTGTTCTGATAGCTACATCCACAAAGA
This sequence comes from Eidolon helvum, assembly GCA_000465285.1. Lineage (NCBI taxonomy): Eukaryota > Metazoa > Chordata > Mammalia > Chiroptera > Pteropodidae > Eidolon > Eidolon helvum. The sequence goes on along the minus strand of KE761118.1, from coordinate 22,943 downwards.
CCACATGCTTTTATAGAAATATTTCTGTTGTATTTTGGCTCCATGTTAGAATATATAATATATTCCAACAATATTGGGATGTCATACACATACACATGCACACACACTCTCTCATACACACACATTGCAGTGTTCTCTTGAAGGCAGCAGAAATATCTGGGAAGGTCCCTACACCTCCCCTTCATCCATAGAACATTCACTTCACATTGCATTGGTGATAGATTGTGGGGAATGTTTTTCTTGAACAGTCTACAATAATGTAGACTGTTCTGCAAGAGATCCCAATTCAAATGAGTAAACTGGCTTTGTCCATAAACATGATTAAGTTCCATGATAATCATGAAAACATAATTTTCAATAGGAGTTAATTGTGGCTTTGGAATCAATAGGAGTTAATTGTGGCTTGGGAAGGGATTAATGCTAGTGACTGGGGCAGATGAGCATATCCTCTTAAGATTAATGCTTGTACAAACAATGAATAAGCACATCTAAAAGCCATTTCATGGGGAACTTTTTTCACTGACTCATTGCTTGATTTTAACTACATGCAAAAAATTACTTTAACCCTGCACCTTGTGTATAGTTATTGTCCTTTGCTTGGCAGAGAGATAATGTGCTTTGAAGTAAAAACAAAACAAAACAAAACAACAACAAAAAAACTGATTCCTGTCTCTTTTGTGTGATGCACACTGCATATCAAAAAATACAAATCCTTCATTGTTTTCAGAGCAAATGACATACTTGGCCCATCTGTGGTGTCAATTACAAAGAAGCATCTACTGGGAGAAGGGCTTTCAGAGTTTCTGGAAGCCTAAAGGTAGAGATATTGTTCACTCCCTGGTTGAAGAATTGGCCTTTTCCAATCTCAGATAGGTTTGGTTCAAGAACCAGGGGAGCAGTGCTTACAAATAACCCTATTTCAAGTTAGTTCTTTTGAAATGACAACAGAAGCAGCATAGTGAGGTATTTATTTTTTATTTTTTAATTTTTTTTTTAGGAATAGGAAATGTCATTGACTTTTCTGAATTATTTTTTTTTTGGAATAGGAAATGTCATTGACTTTCCTGAATTCTCAGGGGCAGGGGAAAAAAAAACCTTTTTGCTAAAAACCTTCCCAAATTCTGCATCTGTGCACCCCCTGTGTAACCCCTTGCTTCCCCCTATATCTGTATCTTATGTTGTGGTGGA
>KE761117.1:12500-25740 GCA_000465285.1 Eidolon helvum | reverse complement strand
TATATGTTTTTAAAGAAGTCCCCCCATGCCAGTCCAGAGTGAAACCCCACAAACCAACTTTTCTTTATTTCCTTCTTTCCTCCCTCTTGCTCTCCATCTCTCTCTCCCTTTCTTTTCATTTTCTTTAGAATACTTCAAGGGAAGATAATCCCTTAATGTTTGTGCTAGAAGACAGGGATGGTTGGATCTTTTATATTCTCCTCTGGTCTGCGAGTCCTGAGTCACTGAGTTTGTTTGCTTTTTTAAGTATGCATCTATGGGCAAAGTTGCCCTGTCAAAACCAAACTAGTTCTCATGATTTAAAATGCCAACCAACTGATGAACCAACAAAACCACTGCCCTTCGAACTGAACAAACTAACCCTAAACAGCTCCAGTCTAACCAAAAACCTTTCCAAATAACTCAGGTCCTCATTTTGGATCAAAGCCAGGCAACCCTTTTTCCTAATTCCTCTTGCTCTGCATGGAAGATGCATCTCGAAATATCCCGAGTGGAAATTCAGATGTGAGCAACTCTTTTAAATTCTTATCTTTTAAATATCTATTTTTTCCAGTTCTTTATTACCATAAAATTCTTATCAGAAAGTTCCCCTTGAAAACAGCATAGGTAAGGAGTGGGAGTTCGGGAGAACGTTGTGTTCCTGCCTCCTGCTGGTCAGAAAGTGTCTGGTGGTGGTGTGGGTGGCAGGACATTAGGCTGTAGGCGCTTGAGGGCCTTAGTTCTAATCTAAGAGGAACTGAGATGTGTCTCTTCGAATCTGTCATCCGAGTTGGACAGGCCCCACTGCAGCCTCTTTCGTGGGGGAGAGGGCGGGAACCCTGGGAGGCAGAGGTGTCAGAATTTTAGGTAGGGTGTGCCTCGGGGGGCTGTCTAGCTAGAAAGGAGTACTGCTGGGGGCTCGTCTTGCAGCTGCACTTGCACAGTACAAGACTGAGATGATATTTCTCGTCAAAGGATATGGAGGAGGGGTACTGATGATGATTGTGGGGTGGGTTGGGGGAGAGAAGGCCAGTAGTCCTTTCAGCCCCTTTTGAAACCCCCACCGATGAGGACCCCTCTGGGATAGAATTTAGATTGCGATCGCACTGGGGTTTGAGCATGTCAAACTGATGTCGGGAGAGGCCGAGGCGAGCGTGTTTGCTGGAGCCTGAGAAGGGCCCGTTTGGGTTGGAAAGTGTCCATCACTGCAGGGGAGAGGTGCTTCCAGGTTTCATCATGCGTGCCGTGGCTTGCCTCCCTGTCGTGGTCACGGGAGGTGCACCGACGATCTCTGTAAGACGTGGAGAGACACAGGATCTCTCTAGTGATCTTGCCCACGTGCACCTAGGTGGGGAGGAAGGCATCCTGCAGCATTTTGCGTGAGAACAGTTTAAGCGCCATGAGAGCTCTAGGGCAGCTGGGGCAGGGCACAGGGTGGAGGTGGAGGGTGCTAGAGGAAAGAGCAAGACAGGGGTGAGGGGCATCAGGCGGGGCTGGAGGATGAAGCGGTCTCAAATTGGCAATTGAAAGTCGGGACCAGTGCAGTTTTGAATTCTTACAATTGATGTGACCTTGTTTGTACCCATAAATGGGTAAAGCTTTGAGGAATCTAGACTTTTACCTATATTCTAACTATGCCCACTGTTGCCTTTATGACTAGATGCACTTTTTAGTCCAGGTGGCGAGCAACCTCTGCCTCTCAGCTTGTTGTGTGTGTGTGCATGCAGGTTGTTGATTAGATGGGGTTGGGATCAGCTTCCATAATGCTCACCAAGTTCGGTCTACTTCATAGCTTAGCAAAGACTCCTGTCTTCCATCCTCTCCACCAACTCATACTAATCTGCCCAGGCAATTGCCCTGGTGTTTCTGGGCTTCGGGGGACAATCCACTGGAGATACCACCCTGCACATCACACAGAGGAGCTATTCCAGTCACATGACACGAGCAGTTCTCTCTAACCAAGCAGAGCTAGCCGATCACAAAATCGGCAAGCATAGAACCTTGTGGATAACCCTGGGCAGACTTGACATGTAACGGTGTTTATCTTCAAATATGATTGGATGCACTAAAGTCAGTTTGCCAAAACGCGTTAGGTTTTCGGCTCCGGTCAGTTCAGCAAATGTTTTTGAGAGGCTACTATGCATCAGACACTGAGCGAAGTGCTATCATCTACAAGAAGGTTTTCAATTATGTTCCTTGGATGCCAGCTCTTCTTTAGAAAGGCACAGAAGGCTTTTATTCTTTCTTCCGAAGTACTTGGCATTCTTGACTCTTTCATAATGAAATGTCCTTTTTCATTATTTTATATACATGTATTTTACTGGTGTGTTGGAAAATTATTTAAGTATTTTTCTTCTGCTCATTGTTGAAAACCTTCATCAATTTTATTCTTTTAATCTTAATTTTTACTCTTCATGGTATAAGAGTGTTGTTTGCAGATATTTTTTCTCTTTATTTATAATATTTATTTCCCTCAGTAAAATTCATAAACATCTTGTATCTCAGTGAAGACTTTTAATTCAAATTATAAATTGTGCCAAATTTAATTTATTTCTACTGGAACTAATTTGATGCATTTGGGCAGGCAGGTGTGTACTGTGTAATAATGAAGTATGTTCTTTGTGGTTGGCTGCAGTGGTTCAACATAATTCAGTTTTATTTCTTGTCAGAGAAGCATGTAGTTCAGTATGTGAACTACTTTTAGAAGTTACATTTACATGTGTGACTGTACCAAAAAATGAGTTTAATAAAAATTTCACTGACAATTTGAGTGGGCGATGTATGTAATTTTTTGTAGTCTTTGCCTTTTCATCCTCAAATAGACTTTGTAGAAAGTTTAATCCTCACATTGGAGGGTTGTTGAATGTGCTGGGTGTTTGTGCATCAGGTGACAAGGCTGGACTCTGGGGGAGGGGTGACACAAGGACTGAGTCCTGCTCTAGGTCTTCCTGGGGAGGCAGGAACCATGGTCCACAGAGATGACATCCACCAGAGACGGAACTCCGGTCTTGGAAATAGAGAACAGGGAGGAAGGCAACTGATTGCCGTCTGGTGTTGATCATGAGCGCTGAGCCCGAGGTCCTGGGCGAAACATAAAACATATGTGTGACGGTTCTCTTTTTATTGCCAGTTATATCTTATCTCTCAGCACTAATCCACCCTTCATTGCCTGATGACAGAGATGGACCTTGTAAGAATCTCCCCTTTGCGGCTGCCGTGTCCTTAAGCGCTGTCAGTAGAGGGCGCTAGACTGACAGTAAGGAAGGGTGGGCGTCGTTTCCTGGTTCTCGTGCGATTCTTTAAAAAAATCTTTATTCTGCGGCCCGCAATTGGTGGCAGCGTGGATGGGAGACACCCCGTGGCGCCCCCTCCAGTGAGTTTCAGTAGTATCCCTGCAGGTTAATCTCTCAGCGAGTCTTACAGGCGCCCTAGTGGTCAGCTTCTCAGCCTTGAGCCTCCCACGGGCTGGGGTTGTGGGGGGAGGTGTTTCCTGTTGGCCAACCCCCGCTGTGATTCCTAGGCTGTAGCTTGGTCCACCAGCACCCCAGTGGGAGGCTTCCAGCATTCCGCTCTCAGCCCACGTTACCCTGCTTTCCAGCCTTTGCCCAGCCAGTGTGGACCAGCTGTGGGTCAGGTGAGCCCAGAAAATTTCTCCACCCTCCGGTGGGCTGCAGCCAGGCCTTTTCCAGTGAGATCAGAATCCCAGCCTTGGGGAGGAGGCTCCTCTCCTTTTCAAGTTTGTTCTCTCATTGGGTGTTCTTTTTCATTCCTTAGGTATTCTTTGGAGTTTTCTTTATCCTTTAATCCTTATAGTTAATCCTCTATGATAGTAGTTCTTTATGTTAAAACTTCCCAGTTAAACTTATTGTGTGGTTTCTATCTCCTAATTAGACTCTGATTGATACAAAATAATCGTAGCATAATTGATAGAAATATCGAGTTTGTTCCCTTATGTATTTTACTTATTTTGTATTTGAAGCCTAGAGTAGAGGGAGCTCTGTGGTCCTGCTCCTATAGGTCAAACCCTCAGAAACAATGAGTAGCACCCAGTAAGACTGGCTCCCAAGCACCTGATACCCAGACTCACTGAAGATTCCCACACCTGACGAAACCACTGGGGAAAATAGATGAGAATGGATGGTGTGACACTAGCACTGTATGTGGGCGAGGGAAACCCAGAGAAAAATAGATTGAATTTCCTGCTTATACAGAGGGGTGAGAACTCAGAATCAGAATTAGTTGATTGAAAGAAAATAAGTATGGCATTTCTAGTAACTCCGTTTTATGGTAGTTATATTTTTATGTCAAATCATTAGAAAAATATAAAAGCTGATATGTATTTAGTAATGCTTCTATAAAGTTGTATTTTATTATTTATAAAGCATTTGCAAACATTTGAAAAAGTGATACATATATCACCTTCTTTCTTTATTATTTAGTCTATAGACATGGGGATTTTCTGCCTGAAAGTAATAACTCCACAGCCTCACTGGGATCAGAGGCTCACAGTTTTGGGGCTATCGTTGTATTATAAGAATGAAAGAAATACTGATAGTCAAGTGTTTATAAAACACATTGAGGTCATCTTTTAAAAACTCTTAACAAAAGATGCCGAAATCTGGCTTTTATTTGCAAGGTCTCCTTCTCCACCCTGTACTTTGTCCATATTTTAAAAGGATGAACAGCTGTTTGTTTGTTTGTTTGTTTGTTTTATACTGAAACATTATTCCTGAGAGAAGATGCGGAACTAGGTGAAGTACATAGCCCTGCCTGGGCAGATGAAGGACCCCAGTGAAGGAGTGTTGGCTCCTTGCCACTGGCCAGGGTGATGCGGGGAGAACAAAATGATCTTGAGCACGTTCTCTACCCAGGTGTTCATCACCTCATCCTCATTTACCCTATTTTTTCCCTCTGGAACGAAGGGAAGCCTCTGATGTGCTCTCGGTCATGCTTTTCTCCTTCTCCACCTTTCCTATTTTAAAATTAGGATGCTACTGGTTATGAAGACATGAACTAATACCTCATCCTTTTCTGGCATCCAATATACATGCTTGTTTGGTTACATAGTACTGGTCTAGCACCATTAAATTAGTCCAGAGAATTGAAATACCAGTAGGAAAAATGGAAATGAAGACAGTAAATGCAACATTAGCTATAGAAGCATTTCATTTAACAAGACCAGAAAAGAAAGCATATTTCCTTGAGGTTGATGTGATAAAGTGGTGATACTTTGGTTTCTTTAATTGCATTTGCTCTGCTCTGTTTTCCCTTTGACCATGAACAACACTCACCTGTGTCCTCTTTGCGACTTAACGCCTATGTGCCTGGGAGCTCAGGGCCATTGAGAAGTGGCCCCTCTTGACTTCTTTCCAGTTTTCAGCTTCTTTTCTTCAGTCACCTCCAGCCCTTGACTCAGGCCGTTGCCTTATGTGTCTGGCGTTTGGCTGAACTGAAGAAGTAGCTTAAGTATGGTGTTGGAAAGACTTTCTTGACAAAATTCACTTTCTGGATCCAGGAAATAAGGATTCATGGCTTCATATATGTGACTTATGGGGCAATTAGGCTTCTCGACAGCTCTTTCAGGTCCAGTATGGATGTCTGGAAATTATATGTCAGCTCCCACCCTCATGGTAGAGTCTGAAGTCTTCTGACTTCTCCACTGGGGACATGATGACTAAATAAATGATCATTGAATGGAAGACAAAAAGAAGAAAAACAGATGATTTCATAAAATGGGAGAATAAAGGAAAAAAATGGAATTTTTACATTTTGATATCTTTTCTCCCTTGGACTTTCACCAAAAACTTTGTTTCCTTGGTGCCAAAGTTTTGATAATTCTACGTAATGACTTAAGAAAGTCACACTACGTGACTCTTCCCTAGCTAAATGCGGACAGCTACACTGTACTCCTGGTGGTAGGTGCTTGGATGTTCGTGTCCACCCTGGCTGGAGAAACTGATGACAGAGGGCGGATTTTACGAGAGTCAAGATGTAATCTTTCCTCACTCATCTTTCATGGTGATGAGAACGTGAAAACCTTAAACACAGGTTGAAATTGGTAATTGGCTGAGATTTGGGAAAGGGGTCCACATGGGGCTTCCCTTTCTGATAGCCTCTGCCTCCCATCCATTGTCACCCTAGCGGTGGTCACCCTCCAGGCCTCAGTTTGTCCTGTACTCTTAGGTATTAGCGCCTCTTCTCAACCCACCTCATGTGCATGTTAATGCTTCTTCTTAGCGTGTGGGGAATATCTGTTAAAGTCAATCTGAAAATATTTACAGAATTAAGTGGTGGTAGGTCAGATTGAAAATGTCCAAAAGAAACCATACGTTTTGCAAAAAGGAAAACGAAGTGAGAAATATGATGTCCCCAAAGAAAAACCACATAGAATTTTCCGAGTTGTGGGATAGTTTTAGGAACTGGCTCCAAGCGCAAGTTCTCGACCGCATTCCCGAGCGGCCCTCAGGCTTTCTCCCAGCTGAGCCAGCACCTGTCCAGCGACCTCTCAGGCTTCAGTTTCACCACCTGTGAGAAGCAGTTGTAAAGCTCAGGGCTCACAGCGGGCCAACGGTGAGGCCAGTGAAGCGTGTGTCTGCTCAGCTCCCACATCTTTGTTCCACTTCTTGCTTTCCACGCCTCCCACAGGGACTTGGGGCTTTGGCAAGTGTACCATCAGGACACTTCAAGACAGTCTCGATTTTCCATATTCAGTGTAAATGTTCCCCAAAGTTGAACTCGTTCGATGGTGAGTTCTAGTTTTAGATGTGAGGGACGTGCTTGTAGGGCTTAGAGTGGGGTCCCATTGCCCGGAGATGTCCCGTTCCCCTAGTGCTCTGAGCTCAGCATTTTGCTTAGCCCATTACCTAAGGAGCTGGTGGCTGAGAATGACTTATTGGGTCAACTTGCAGTGGGGACTCACGTTTATAACAGGTAAGTCAGTTTTTCAACTCGGCAGTGACCAAACATTCTCATGTTATCTCTTGTGGGCTATATACATGATTGGAAATCCAAATACATGTGAACTTTGTCAACATTTTCTTTGTTATAATGATGATTTGAGGTAGTTCGGGTATTAGGTGTGACCTGAACACGAGTCAGATGTGTAGAATTTTGGTCATGTTGTTTTTCTGGATGTCAGTAATCCTTCCTAAGCTTCATGATTGAAGTTTCATGATTAAAATGTGAAGAGCTCAAAGTTATATGATTTATTGAAGATGCCATGTGAACTTGCCTTTGTGAGCCTAGTAGCAGTCACTCAATAGAAGCAGACTATGTGTCTATCTGAATTTCCATTACTAAATTCAGGAAGCAAATAAGTTTGGATAGTGTAGGTTAGTTATATTAGGTCATGCATGCTACTTATTAAAAAACCCTGTTTTTGGGGGGTGGTGGCATTGGTATTCAGTTTGTCCAAACGTCATCTGTCCTTAAGCAGTGGTTTTCCAACCTTTTATCTATCAGATTTTTCTTAAAATGAAACATCACTCGAAGTAGGCTAATACTAAGATGGATTTCGCAGAGCTGCCCTATTTGGAGGCTGGGCTGAGAACTGAGCCCTTGCTCTCCGAGGTGGCCCAGGAGCTCGGGGGGGCCCCGGAGCCTCTTGGTGGACCTGCCCGCCTCTTGAGGAATGTTTGGGCAGCCACTCGTCGAGAAGAGTGACTCTGTGGAATCTACCTGGTACACACAAATTTGGCTCCTACCGAGCCAGTCAAGTGTCCTTCGAGTCTTGTGTTAGCCCCAGGAATTCTCCTGCCTATGACACATTAAAATAAATACTACATTCGGCCATAAAATAATACGGTGCCATTTTTGACTCAGGAAACTCTCAACCTAGGTGGGTGTTAAAAGCAAACCATCTTCTAAGCCAATACATGGAGAAAAACAAAGTTTTGCCCTAATCAGCCCTTCTGTTTCAAATGGGGAATGAAACCTCAAAGATGGCAGAAGGCAGGCTGGTGCCTCTGAGATGCAGCGTTAAGGACAAATGAAATAGTTGAATCTCATGTTCGTATTTACTCACTGGTATATGAGCTTGAGGGATGGATAATACATATTTTCCTCTTTTCGTAAAAGGTTTGGGGTGGGCCAGATGACTCTTGGAAGCTGACCTCACAAGGCTCCATTTGGAAGGCTGGTTTGTATCACACGATTAAAGCTACGGATGCTTACCAGGCCAGCCATTCGCTGTGCCAAGCTGGGTCTCCATAGCTTTAAATCCATTCCAATGTAATTGAAAACATGTGTCAAAATATGCATTTTCTTAAGGTTCAAAATTTCCTCGTGATGTACTTTCCATACCGTTTTGATTTAAAAGCAGGGAATGACAATGCTGTGGCCAAAAAATTTGTATGTCAGTTTATAAGTGTTTTAAAACAAACCCTTTAAGAATAAAAATCCTGAAGAATGGATAGAGAAGATTGAATCATAGTTCTGAGAATTATGGCAGGTGGGGAGGAGACTAAAGGGAAAGGCTTAAAGCAGTATTTCTCAATGCAGAATCATGAGTTTTGTCTTCACAATTTATAATTTGGTACAAATATTTTATACCCTCGCTTCCTTAAAAGTGAATCTTACATCTATCTGGACGTTAGGTTTGTGACATGCATGAAGAGGAAAAAAGAGTCTACTTATATTTATCCTGCACGAGTTTTCATCTGTAGTAGAGGTAGCACTATCAGACGCTCGTGGGGACCAAGGAGATAAGTCATGGGAGTGAAGCCAGCAGGTACAGATGGGCCCCTGGACCCAGGTGCTCGTTCGAAGGGAGTCGCCATTGGGAAAGGCCAGTCCAGTGTCGTCGAAGCTTTTAATTTTTCAAAATAGGCCGGAAATTAATATCTTAATGTAAAAATCTCCTGACTTTTAAAGCATTGGAAATTAAAGATGTAAATACAGCATGTGGTCCAATAAGTATCTCTGAAGGCCAGACCAGTTTGCAGCCTTTGCTCTGAAGAGGGTGATACTGGTTGACAGCAGAGCCTGACGAAAGGCTGGGACAAGTCCCCCCGTTGGGGGAGACTCGGGTGGGAGGGGAGGGTGAGCTCCATCTCCGTTCGCCTGGTTTCCGTGGGGACCGCGAGAGTGGGAGCCACTTGAAAATGAAGTCAAAGAGGGTGGTAGATAGGGAAAAACTCAGTTTTTCCACCCTGTGCTTCCTTCCTGTGTGTCTTCTTTGCTACTCACAGCACACTTCGCGTCTGACACTTCTGGTCACCAAATGTGTGGAGGTTTTTTCCCTGTACCAAGCAATTCTTTGTGACACCAGCTCGGTGTCCTACAATTTAACTAAATTCTGATGCCATCTATCTGGAGGTAGTGCCAGATCCCGCAGGTAAAGGGCTCAGTCCCGTGAGACTGCCCCCCCATTTTAGATGCCAGTTGCAAAGCACTAGGTCCCCAGGTGACCCACAGCTTCTGTCCAACTTGGCCACAAATCGGAGGTTCCCACGACTCTCTTCTCAGGTTAGATTACATTGTTAGAGTGACTCACAGAACTCAACGCAACACCTGCTTATGGAAAAGATACGGTGAAGGACATTAATGAGCAGCTGACGAACAGGTGCACAGGGCGAGGTCTGGGAGGGTCCCTGTGGAGTTGGGGTGTGTCACCTTTCCGGTGTGGATGTGTTAGCAACCGGAAGTTCCCCAAACCCTGAGTCGTTGGGGTGTCACGGAGCCTTCCTCCTGTCGGCATGAGCAATCATTAGCTTCGTTTCCAGCCCCTCTCCCTTCTCTAGAGAGGTGTGTGTGGCGGGGTGGGTGCTGATAATTCCAAGGTTCTAATCCTGGCTTGGTCTCTGGTGACCAGCCTCCATCCAGGAGCCTACTCAGAGTCACCTCATTTGAGCAAAAGGTGCTCCTTGCGCCATTATCACTTAGGCAGTTACAAGAGTGTTAGGAGCTCTGTGCCAGGACCGGGGGGCGGAGACCAACGTGGATATTTTCTGTTTTCTCACAGGTAGCACTTTGAATGTGAGTAGAGGTAGGTGAGTGGAAAGTGAGCTTCAGTGAGAGGAGAAAGGCCTATTGCCATGGCCAGCAGAGCTCTTGTGTCACCACTGCTGATGAGGATGGGGAAGGGTCTAGGACAAAGGTTAGAAAGGTCAGCTAGTGGCAGCAGCCAGAGAGTGTTTGCTTCTGGAGTGTTGTCTCCGTTTTAGCCCAGCGTGTTGCCCTTCAGCTTCCACCCGTGTCCTCTAATTCCACGTGGAGGGCGACCTGCACGGACGAGGGGGTGGGAAAAAGGGTTTAGAAATTTGGGGGACGGCCTCTCTCCACTTGCAGGGGAGCAGGGAGAAGCAGATTCCATAGCCACGTGTCCACCACTGGGGACGCGCGTGGCTTGTGTTCAGGGCGTATGCTGTTTGGCACAGAGGGGAGAGACCCGTGAGGTCCAAGAGCCAAGGCTCGACTCTGTTTTCCTTCCTGGCATATCGGATGGAGCTTAGCGGCGCATTCAGGGTAACTCGCAGAGGCTTAGGTTCAGTCAGGAGACCCTAGATCGGTTAGTGTTCACCACGAGGACCGCCACCTTCGTCTTGGTTTTCATGTGGTCCTAGAGGCGGGGAAGAGTAGGGCCGCCATCTTCGTCTTGTTTTTCATGTGGTCCTAGAGGCGGGGAAGCGGGCGGTGCCGAGGACTAAGGGGAGAGCGGAGCAGTTGCCAGAGTGTTTTCCATGAACAGTTTCATAGCTAGAAACAGATGTTCCAGGTGGCTTGCTAGCCAATAGCATAATGTAAAAAACACTGGAATATATATCCTTCAGAGCATTCTTAGCTTTATGCCTTGGTTCTCCGTAGCTTCTCTCATGCTTTAAAAATGGAGAAGAAAGCAGCCTTTCCCTGGTCTGCGCTTCGTGGGCTTGGCTCGGCCCCGCACCCCGGTGCCTCGGCCTGTGTTAGCTGGCCCCGCCGCGTCCCTTCTCCTGTTCAGTCTCCTTCTTCGTTTGTGGAGCAGCGACTCGAAACTGCAGAAGGGCACTTAGTGTCTTTGGCAGCTCCCGTGGAGAAAACCTGTCTAACCATCCACAGCAGCTGAAAAGATCGAGTGATTTCCCGGTGGCCTCGTGACCGGTGTGGTTTCGAGAGGGGCATGTGGCAGAGAGACTGGCACCCACCGACTGCAGCCCTGGAAATAACAGGGTGCTGGTCTCCCAGGATTTTTGGGGGGAGGCCTTATAGGGTCTGATACTTGGAATCTCGTTGAGATGGATTCACAGGTTAAAAAAAAAAAAGTTGTGCTGGAAGGGAACCGAATCTGGCCCCGGGCCCTGCCAGCCCCCTTTCTAACTTTTAAGGCTGATGCCTTTGATTTAGAGACTGGATTACGGAGCTATAGTGATTTCAGACGTTAGAGAATGTCCGCTTTAACCTCGCTCTTTTCTAGAGGAGAAATCAAGGAACAAGACGTTAAATGAGTTCCCCAACGTCTGTGATGGAGCTGGGGCCACAGCCCAGCTCCTTCCTCCCCTCGACTCATCACTCAAAGCTCCCTAGTTGTCCTTGCTCCTCCTTTGCCCTGCACCAGCACAAAGGGTGTGTTGTCCCATGGCTTCGTGGAGACGCTTACACCGGACTCTGCCCCTGCCCCCCACTCCTGGCTGAGCCTTCCTACAGTCTGGGGCCCTTGTCCTCCAGGCGAGCACAGAACGGGGTGTGCAATCAAGATGGAGCCCGTGTTTGGAGGTTATTGACTCTGAGAAGGCCAAACCTGAGAATGGTAAGTGGTTTTGAGAAAATTCTATCCAAACCACAGAAACATATTCTTTCCAGGTAAATACAATCGTTGGTCTTATTTTGCCAAGTTAGAGGGTGTCGTTTTGTACCACTCACTCTGGCCGCCGTTTCATAACCCTTTCTCTTTGCCCTCCCCTACTCATCCTCTGACTCTCATGCACATATGGCAAATTTCTATAATTAATATTTCTCTTTCAAATTTAGAATTCGATTTGTATTGGAAAAGAATTTTCCGAGGCGCGCAGCCGGCCACCAGCCGGCCCGAACCCTTGCTTTGCTTGTGCAGCTCTGTGGGAAACGGCCTCTCTGTAGCTCCTCTGTGAAGCGGCGGGGTCTCCCCAAAGGGCCCTGCGTGGGGTCCCTCTGTTTCCTCGGACGCTGTCTCATTGTCCTTCCAAACTGCTTTCCATCTTTTCTATTCTGCTGCTTTTCTCTCCTGTTCAGTACTTTGTAACAGGTTCCTGAAGAAATGGGATGGACCTCCGTCCAGAATTCGATTTCAATGTCAAGACTGGTGATGCCGCACTCACACCACCAGGGTGTGTGAAACGTGTATTGCACGCATAGTGAAGCTTTTGGGGAGCTCAGCCCGGCTTCCCAAGCTGGTGTGCAAATGTGTGGAGAGAGGAATGGAGACCGCATGGGGATTTAATGCAGTGGGGGCATGGCCATGGGGAGGGGGGCACTGCATTGGGGTTTAATGCAGTCGGGGCGTGGCTGCGGTGAGGTCTCCCACAGGGGAACAGGCAGTAGGCACTGAGTCTCCCGCCAGGGCAAAGGAGGGAGCAGCTGGGCTCATCCAGATGTGGGTGCAGGGGGCGAGGGGTGAGGCTTAAAAGCTGTCAGCAGTCAAACCTCAGAAAATGGAGCCAGACTCTTTATTGTAGGTTTGTTTTGTACTGAAGAACAGTTGTTCAAAATATGGAAACGGTTTGTCATGACGACAAGATTCACCTGTTCTTGAGAAAACCAGATTCAGAGGCTGGAAGTCCTTGCGTAACAAAGCCAGCAATACCTGTCCACCTCACGTTCTCAGACTTCTCATGGGAACGAGCCAGCAGCAGACGACCTCGGACGACCTCAGCATTCTGTGTTTAGCCGTGAAGCTTCAAGTAATGACTCTCTAGAAACATATTAGATGATTAAAATAGTCTTTATCATTTATTTCAAAATTATTTCCTCACTCAGAGGCCTGACTGTCCTACTCGTGATGAAACGCAAATGAAAATGCTGCTAATTTCCACATTCGTGCCTTCAGTCCGCCCTCTCTCCTGAGATCCAGGTGTGCACATCTGCGTGCTTTCCTGGCAGTTCTGGGGGCAGGCCCGGGGGGCGTTGCAAATCGAACGTGTTCCAAACACAGCTAATGATTTCTCCTCCGAACCGGATTCTTCTTTTAACTTCCCCATGTCAGTAAATGGCGCTACCAGCTTCCCAGCTGTGTTCTCCAGGGTTCTAGAAGTCACTCTTGACCGCTTGCGTGCGCTCACCCTCCACAGGTCTGTGGGTAGTCACAAAACAC
>KE761117.1:1288-12462 GCA_000465285.1 Eidolon helvum | reverse complement strand
TTTTCCCTCCGAGTTCCCCAAAGCCATCCCTGCTGCCGGCCCCCTCCCCGCACCCTGCGGAGCCCCGAACGGCCCCCTGCCTCCGTTCCTGTGCCCCTCCCGTGGGTCGAACTGTGTCCCCCCACAAGAGGTACTGAAGTCCTGACCTTTGAAAATTTAGAATGTGGCCTCTTATAGAGATATCTGGTTAATTCAGCAACATAATGCATTTGTCGCCCAATATGTTTATTTTATGGGTTTTTTTAAGATCACTTAGAGGTCTTTGCAACAAAACACGGCAAAATCGGCATGCTGCAGGTGTGTCTTATTCCTGCCGTGGGGAATCTGAGCTGTAGTTTTCATGGGTGAATGGCACCCCAGGGACCCTCAGAGGCTTTCACAGAGGAACTGGCCTCTGTGGAACTTGGGGCGCATTTCCAGCTGCACCTCCTAGAATCACGTCAGGTGACCCCAGGCTCATGAAGCAGGACTTTTCCACTTGTGTTGAGGCTTTGTCCCTTTTTCAGGAAACTCCTGGGCTTCCGGTTCTCCTCTCTGGACAACTGAAATGAAGGAAAATTCTAGAATTCTTTCAGGTGTGTTGAGTAAAAATTAATAAAATTTCTCTTGGAAGATATGAAATGGTTTAAAAGTTAAAGCTATAGCAGAAGTAGCTCAGGAAGAGAGATATTCATGTTTCTTAAGGACTTCTTATCCAAATATGATGTTTGGCCTTTTGTCCTGGTAGTGTAAGAAAAAGGAGAGGTGAAAAAGTGGAAATATTCTTGAAGTTATAAACTAGGACAGAGAGAGCTGAGTTTGAAATTGTCATTGGGGGCTTTGCACGTCGAATCACCTGGTGTTGCATGAAAAGAATCTAATTTTGTCCAGCATCTCTTAACTGGTAGACAGATTTTTCCATCACGAAGTGACAGGACGTGGCCAGCCAGGCTGAGGGGTTCACCGTTCGGCGGTCTCCGAACCCATTCGTGTTGCGTTATTGAAAGCACAGCTTGACCCTTTACCATCTCCGCCCGTCCTGTGGTTTCTTCTTCTGTCTGAGACAAAAATTGCACTTGGGTTATGCTGTGTCTCGCTGCATTCATATTCCTGTAATTGGAGATCACTTCGGCTATAATTTGATGGCATGTAAAGGTTTATTTAAAAAATGATCCTTCTTACCAAAATGCAACAATGCCTCAAGTTCCCTCACATAGTCACCCCTCTGTGTTAAGGAACCACGTGAAGAAGTTTCTTATTAAATGACAGATGGTTTAGCTAGTTCCAGAACCCCGGACACATGAACCAAAAGGGTCAGAGTAAATCACCGTTTTACCACCAATTGTATTTCTCTGACGCTGGTACCTCCCAGTGAACTGGCTGCACCTCCAGCTCTTTCAAAGTGTCCCCCTGGCTACTTGGAATTTTCAAGGGCGACTCATGTTCACACAAGAATAAACCATCTCAGCCTTCACAGCTCGCCGTGGACGCTGGAGGCAAGCCCTTGCCGAGTCACTGGTGGTGGGGATCTGAGGACCCCCCTTCCCAGGACTTGAAGTTGCTGCTGCATTCAGGTCCTGCATTCCCTCTGGGAGCGGGTGGAGGAGTCTTGGCCGACTTGCTTCCGGTGCTCAGACACTCTCGGGCAGGCCTGGCTCACGTGATGAGCGCAGTTTAAGCACAAGTGGGGGTGCTCGCTCATAAAGGAGCAACAGGACGAGCTTTTCAGATTCGTCTAAAATGTGATCGTAGCGTCAGTCTGGGTGGGGATTGGACAAGAAAGCGTGCAGGATGGCGAGATGTCTAGGTCAGACAGATGTCTCGGTGGGGTGACAACAGAGCCGGCTTCACGGACCAGACGCCTGAGCAGTCGCACAGGGTCTGGCGCAGAGGTCCTCGCTCTGTGGTTGCCTTCCTAAAATTCTTAATTTTATCTGAGTTTGTAAGTGAATTTGTAAGTAATTTTATCTGTTTTGTAAGTGAAGTCTGAAGGGACAACGCAGCATGCAGGGGGTCCCCCACTTCTTCCCCGGGACACAGTCTCTGTTGCCTGCACCCTGCCTCCTGGGTCCTGGGTCCTGCCTAGCTCTGCCCACTCCATCCCTGCCTGGATCCCCTGCTACCCTCTGTCCTGGGGCACTGGTGGGGGACTTGGTTCCCCTGCCACCCTCCGCTCCTGGGGGGCCCTTTGCTGTCTCAATCTGAGCACGGTGGTGGCTGCCCTGCCCTGGGCTGGCAGTGGAGCCTCTCACCTACTCCTGGTCCAGGTACCCCATGTGTCCCCACCTAGAGATTGCAGTCCCTTGGGGTCACCCAGTACTCCTGTGTTGGGCTGGTGGGCCCAAGGGAAAGGGAGGTTCATTTTTCTGCTCCCCTGTGGCCCTGCATTTTTATTTTGCTTTGGGTTCTACAAATTCTGTAGCTGGCTCTGAATGCCAGGAGCCTGGGGCGGTGAAATAGCAGAGGAGAGGAGGGAAGGCGGCAGCGAAATGCTCCCTTATTAATTTCATCAGTGGTTGGCCTTAGTATCAGGCGATGAAGCTTTCTTTCCTTTAATAAACTTTATTGACACCGACCAGATTTCTCGCCTTTATTCACATCATTTTTCTGCCCCAGAATGTCTTCTCCTAGCCTCTCGGATTTTTCAACTTTTCATTTTTTAAGGCTCAAGTCAATACTCATGTCTCCCCCAAGACTTGAGGTCCCCCCAGGCGGCATCGCTGACCATCCACACCGAACACAGAATTCTCTTTCCTATGATTTAAGCATTAAACATAAATTTCTTATTGTGTCTCCAGTGTTCATGGTTTGGCATTGTTATTGAACTTCTCATGTGTTTAAGTTTTGTTTATATTACTCTGTTCTTGGCTCAGTCTCCTAGGTATGCATGCGAAAATATTTGTTGATTGGGTACGTCATGGCATTTTTAGAAAATAAGGGAAGGATTAAGGCCATATCGATGGGTGGAGATCAAACTTCTAATTTTGGCGATTTTGGGAGGAAGCAATGATAAATTGGAAACTGACAACAAACACCAGGGATATTTCAGCCAGAAGATGGTGGTTTTTACGGCAACGGGTTCATTCGATTTGAGCCCCGTTTTTAGCAATCATGAAGTTCTTATAGCTCTGAATGATTAAACATAATTCTCTCTGTGCATGAGCACATGTCACCATCGAGAGACCCACAAATTATGTGTTTGTCCCCAACCGTGAGGGTCAGATTCCGAGAACACAGGCAGCTGCTTCGGTTGTCGCTTACCTTTTGAGAGTCCGCCCAGGCTGGTGCAAAGGTATTCGGGCAGTACTCCACCTCCCTCTCTGCTGGGATCTCCTGATTTTGGTGACTTTTTGTGTCTCTTAAGTTACCACAGCTCCCACTGCAGGGGCCACCACAGGAGGCCCCCAGTACTGCGAAGCACCCAGGACACAAAGGGTTTCCTTTCACCAGAAGATGCTCTTTCTCTGTCTTCTTCCAATGACCGAGGTGAACATGAGAGCCACGCGCTCCACTTTCTGAGGAATTTTAGGTCACGCTTTGAGAGTCGTGAGGGGGGTCAGTGTCTCCGTCCCGTGTGGGAGCCGTGTCCCGCAATGTTCTTGTTTTCTTGATCGGGTGGAGGGAGCGAGCTGTGGACCTGCTTTCCCCCTGGGGCCTCCTGAGGAGTTTAAAAACAGAGAATTTGGGTTGCACAAAAGATCTCTATTTTTTCTTAAAATATTCGCAGAATTCCATGCCAGAAAACAAAACAACACTGCTCTATTAGTCACCCAACAGTGAAAGAAGAAAGCCACCCACTTCTCCAGTGCTTCCTTTCAAAATGGCCTCGGTGACCCCGACAGCTCATGGACTTAATTAGGAACAGTAGGAACAACACGGCGGGATGCGTCATCTTGTCTCTCGGCAAGAAGGTCCTTCGCTGCCCGGTCCCACCACACTGCCACCCTCGGTACAGACCCTCGTCTCTGAGGGAGGCCGGACGCCACTTCCCCCATGTTGCCTCTGTCAACGTGAAGGTTTGTGGGTCCCTTGGAGCCTCCCGAGGGCCTGCCTGCTCCCCTCGGGCCTGTGCGGGCCATGCTCAGCCACGCCCTGCGTAATCTCATGTCATCACGTAAGTGACCGTGTGAGGCAGAGACGGTCGTTTCAGTCATCTGGGAGAACCTGAGTCAGACAGGTGAGCACACATGGCGAGGACTGCGTTGCATTCCAGTGGGCTCCAAAGTGGGGTCGATCCGCTCTCGTGAAGGTGCCCGGTTAATTCTTGTTGATTAGACACCAACCACATGACAGCTGTCTGGCCGGTTTCTGGATGAAACTGTGGCAGATAAAGTATTTGAGGGGAAAAAAAATGGAGTCTAGTCCCACGTGACCACATTGTCTGCTAATGACGGACTGAGAGCTGTTCTGTATGTTCCCGTACGATTCCAAGGTTATTTCAAGAATTGTTCAAATATGGGAGTAGTTTAGGCTGCAGAACACAAACTCGCCGCATTTGGGATACGAACATTTTATTTGGCCTAAAACGAAAAACTCCACTGAAAACACAAATATTATTCAAGCTCCTACCTCAATTCCTGGCCCTTTTTCTCTTGGGAAAGAGCTTCCAAAATATACAGTATTTTGGACATATATTTTATTTGTCGGCCCAGTTTCTCTTCTGCTGGAAACTGAGCATGATAGTTGCTCACGCAGCCATGAACTGCTTAACGACGGCAGGGCCACCCGCTGAGAAACGCCTTGTCGGGCGATCTCGTGGTCGTGCGACATCGTCGGGGTGCTCACACGCACCTGGATGGCAGAGCCCACTGCACACCTGGGCTCTACGGCACAGCCCATTGCTCCTGGGCTACAGGCCCGTGCAGCAGGCAGCTGTGCAAAACCAAGATTCGGTCAAGCCCAAGAGAAAACCAGGCAGGCAGCACATGTGGTAAACACGAGCTGTGTGAGGATCCTGCCAGCATAACAAGGCAAACTGTTTCTCAGCAAACTTTAAGAAAAGAGAAGTAGAGAGAACACACTGTAACAATAAAAAGTCTAGCATTGTAAGTACACAGACTCGTAACATAGTCGTTTATCATCATCCAGTATTAGGTACCATACACGTCGTGTGTGCTGTACTTTTTACGACTGACGGTGCAGTAGGTCTGTGTAGAGCAGCATCACCACAGACACGTGAGGAACGCTGGGTTCAACTTTACGACAGCTGTGACATCGCTAGGAGACAGCAGTTTTCAGCTGCGTTCTAATCCAGGGGACCTCGGTCGTCTGTGCTGTCAGTCGACCTAAACGTTCTGGGGCACGTGACCATATTTCAATAGCTCTTATGATGTGCCAAGCACTGCCTTCAGAGCTTTACATAAATTCACTTAAGCACAACAGTGCTGTGCGGTGGGTACCATTCTCATCTCCATCTTACACGTAAGGAAATTAAGGCCCAGAGACAAACAACTAGTAGCGAGTGGAGCCAAGGCTTGCAGCCAGGCAGTCTGGGTCTAGGGTATGCTCTGTCCCTGGATTACTAGACAGGTGGCGGATGTTTGGATTGTAACTGGTATGATAGCGTGCCAAAGTGAGATGCTGTAAAATAATGATTTATCGAGAACTGACTATGTTCCAGGCTCTATGGTAGCATTTTTAGATGTATTTAATATTCATAACAATCCCAAATCTTTCTGACAACAAAGCCTGTAATTGTGACCACTGCCATACACTATATAGCATCGGCTCAGAGGTGTGTTACTTTGAATTCTTAGATATCTGTAAGGCCTACTGTTTCTCCATGAGTCAGTTTAATATCTGTGTTAGGTGAAGTTTACAGTCAGTAATGGGTATGCAGTATGAACAAGTCTAACCAAATGAAATGAAATAATTTCATTTGCTTTGAGTACTTACAAAATCTGTAGCCAGAGGCACCTTAGAAATCATCTATCGGAAAAAAGGCTTGTTGAACTAGTATGCATTCTTTCCTCAGTTATCTCAGTTCCAGAACCCATCGTATTTCCTTTTGTTTGCCAGAGTTACCAGAAAGCTCATACGGATTTTGAATGCCCACTCAAAATAAGTGCATTAACTTATTTTTGGTACGTCGATTTTCTCTTTTCATCTTCTTTCTGTTTCTGACTTAGTGGTGTTATTACATCTGTATCGCATTATATGTAACCCTGGTTTGCTACATTTTAAAACGGAGAAGATGCAGGTTGCTGCCCTTGTGGCCCAGGCGGGGAAGGGCCCTTCGTCGTGTTTTGGAAGGTGAAGGGTGTTGCCTGCCACAGGTGGGTCAGCTCCAGGCCTGGCGCTTCATGGCCCTCTTGCTCAGCTGCTCTCGTCCCAATACCCATACTGCTTCTGATTTTGATGAGCAATTAAAATGATTTAATCCGAACTGAAAACAATTATGAGAAAATAATTTACTGTTAGAAAGCCAACTGTGGAGAAATGGACCCTGCTGAAATCATGTATATACCTTTTTTTCTGAGCTGTTCATAGCCTAATGGGTCCAGGTTCCCTCAGACGGAGGGGCGGGGTGTTGCCCACTTCCCGTGGCTCCAGCCCCAGCCAGACCTGGCAGCTCACGGTGCTGCACAGCCCAGCACGTCCCACTTACAAGCGCGGACCGTGGAGTCGTACAAACCCAGATGCAGCCCACTCTGCCACAGCGTCACCTCGGGAAAGCTGGTTCACCCCTAGAAACCACATATGCTCGTCTGTAACGTGGGAACACTAATACAACCCTGATCTGCTTGGCAACGGGCAATCTCAGAGGGTTACGTGCTCAATATCGTCATGAATGGGGCTTTCTGGGAAGGTGTGTCGGATGCTCAGCACACTTGATTCCTTTTCTTCTTGGGTACACGGTTAGATTACATCTCCCAGCCTGCCTCTGGTACGACCACATGAGCGGGCTCTGGCCAGTGCAGTCAGTGGGGATGGTTTCCTGGACTGGACCAGAAAATTCTCCCGTGCAGGAGCCTCGCTCTTTCTTCCTTTTTGCTGACCTGAGGAGGAGGACTCAAATGACCTTGGGTAGCAGCTGCTGAGGAAGGCAGAGACTGTCAGCCTCAGGCCCTGAATGTCTGCCTGGAGCACGCTCCACTTCCGATGGGATTTTATGTGAGAAGCTTCTCTCACATCAAACCAATGGGATTTGGGGGTTTGTCTGTTATATAGCATTGAGCTGCCATGTACTGCTGTGGACTGAAGTGTGTTCCCCAAAAATTCAAATATTGAAGCGCTACCCACCATGTGATGGTATTTGGAGATGGGGCTTGTGGGAGGTGGTGGAGCTTAGATGAGGTCAGAGGGATGGGGATGCCTGGTGGGAAGCGGGAGAGAGAGCGCCCTGGGCCACATGAGCAGGTGGCAAGAAGGCGCACATTTCACAGGAACGGGCCTCTCGCAGGAGCTGCATTGGCCGGCACCTCGATCCTGGATTCCGAGCCTCCAGACCTGTGAGAAGGGTCTGTCCTTCAAGCTACGTAGTTCGTGGCATTTTGTGCTAGAAGCCTGAGCAGATTAGTACACACCCTAACCTGTTTGCCTAGCTAGGTGCAGTTGAACCAGGTGGTCGTGCTCTGCGAGTTCCCTTTAGGGACCGTTGTGGTTCCAGCATCTGTTTCAGTGAATCTGGCCCTTCACACTTCTCTCTCCTTCCAGGTTTCAGTGGTTCTGTTTTTCTGTATTTTCCACCAAAATACCCTTAATAGCAAAAGAGAACAATAGGGAGCGCCAGAAGGCTTAAGGAGCTCCGGAAGCTGCCCCCACCTGGGCTTGCCTTTGAGGTCATGATTTGTCTGAGGGTTCATGCTTGGATTCTGGGGAACTTCCCAGTAAACACAGCCCCCCACCCTGTACTCCCATTCCGGTCTCTCTGCCCATCTTCTGCCTTTGCCTAAACGACTGCTGGGCATAGCGGGGAACTGGGTACGAGGAGGCCGACCTGGGTTTGAGGGGACTGGCTCTGTGGGAGTCTCTGCGGGGGAAGGTTGACGTAAGCTCTACGTGAGCGTCCCCGAGCCCCCTGGCCCTGAAGAGGCCAAGGGGTGGCCGAATGGGTGGGACAGGTCTTTCCTGCCTCTGCAGTCAGGCATGGAGGCTTTGTCTGGGGGCCTCCGCAGAGGCTAAAAGTCCCGCGTGTGTGACCTGGACCACACAAGCATAATGCTCTGCCTTCTCCCATCTGTGAGACAGCTGCCATCAGGGCAATGAGCGACAGAGAAAAACAAGAGCCCCTCGAAGCACTTTGCACCAGGAAAAGGAAGACGAGGCAGAACAAACAGACCCGTTGGAGGAGACAAGACAATTTGGATTAAAAAAATTAGAGCATTGAGGGGGATTTCCATAGAGTGTAAAAAGACTTGCAGGAGCTAAAAGTCACAATTTTCTAACTAAATGCAATTCAGTAGATTAAAGGGAAGGAAAATTATCATGGAGGTCTGAGTTTGCATCCTGGAAAATCAAATGCAAGATGCATCTTGATATAGAGCAAAGATTAAAAGAGGTGGAGAGCAATTGGAAAAGGAGAAGAAACTTGGATAGATTCTCAAACCTTGAATCTCGTGAATAGTGGGATGAGAAAGAGAAAAAGGAGGCAACAGAGAAGAGGCAACTATTATACTGACAATGAAAGAAAACTTCCCTGAGCTGAAGCAAACCCGAGCCTGTCTTTTTTTTCCTTTTAAAAAATTTAATGGACTGTTTTTTTTAAGAGTAGTTTTAGATTCATAGCAAAACTGAGCAGAAAGCACTAAGGGTTCCCGTACGCCCACTCCACCCTCATGCACCCCGCTACCACCATGGCACCAGGTGGGTGCATCTGCTGCAGTCAATGAACCTACACTGACACATCGTTACCAGCCAAAGTCCACCGTTCTTGGTGTTATGTATTCTGTGGGTTTGGGTAAATGTGAAATACATGTATCCACCACTGTAGTATCATACAGAGTAGATTCGCTGCCCTAAACATCCTCTGGGCTCCACCCATCCACCCTCCCTCCCGACCTTGGCAAACATTGATCTTTTTACTACCTCTATAGTTTGCCTTTTCCAGAAATGTCTTATAGTTGGTATTATATAGTATGTAGCCTTTTCAGATTGGCTTCTTTCACTTGGTAATATGCATTTAAGGTTCTTTGATGTCTTTTTATAGCCTGATGGTTCATTTCTTTTTAGTGTTGAATAATATTCCATTGTCCGGATGTGCCATAGTTTATATCATCTGTTTACCGACTGAGATAAAGTCCAAGTTTTGGCAATTATGAATAAAGTTGCTATAAACATCTGGGTGCAGGTTTTTATGTAGAGATAAATTTTCAGTTCACTTGGGTAAAATTAAGGAATGCAATCGCTGCATTGTATAGTAAGAGCATGTTTAATTTTGTAAGAAACCACTAAACTGTCTTCCAAAGTGGCTGTACCATTTTGCATTCCCACCAGCAATGAATGAGAGTTTTTGTTGCTTCATATCCTCACTAGCATTTGGTAGTGTCAGTTTTCTGGATTTTGGCCATTTTAATAAATGCACAGTGGTATCTCATTGTTGCTTTAATTTGCAGTTCTCCATGACATATGATGTGGAGTGTCTTCGCGTATGCTTGTTTGCCACCCTTATATCTTCTTTGGTGAGGTGTCTGTTCAGCTCTTTGGCTCGTTTTAAAATCAGGTTGTTCATTTTCTTAATGTTGTATATGAAGAGTTCTTTATATATTTTGGATAACAGTCCTTTATCACAGCGGTCCCCAACCTTTTTGGCACCAGAGACCAGTGCTCTTATGAGAATCTAATGCCTGATGATCTGAGGTGGAGCTGAGGCATTGATGCTAGCATTGGGGAGCATCTGTGAATACAGATGAAGCTTTGCTCACTGGCCTGCCGCTCACCTCTTGCTGTGTGGCCTGGTTCCTGAGGGGCCACAGACCGGTACTGGTCTACGGCCTAGGGATTGGAGACCCCTGTTTATCAGGTATGTGTTTTGCAAATATTTTCTCCCAGTGTGTGGCTTGTCCTCTCATTCACTTGGAACCTCCTCTTAAAAAGAGTTAACCAGGTTCTAAGCCACTTTGATGAGAAAAAGCACATATCTGGGCATTTTCTAGTAAAGTTGTAGAACTCTAAGAATAAAGAGAAAAATCTTTTTCTAAATGCTTTTAAGCAGAAAGAACTAGAAAAGAGTCAGCCTTGCCTTGGACTTCGTGTCTGACACAGCCGCTCATCCGTCCTTTGTGAAAATTCTTTCACTTGGCTTCTGCATGCCTCTCTACGATCTCTTCTTCATCATGTCTTTTTTTTTTTTTTAACAAATCTTTATATATTCTGGGTATAAAAACACATATATCCTTTGACCCCAGCAATTGTGCTTCTAGGAAGCAAATCTATAGAAAGAAAAATACCAGGAGGCAGTGATATATATTTAGGGATATCTATTGTAACAAAAAAAAAAATGTAAGCAAGAAATAATTATTTTGGAGGAAATGGCCAAACAACTTGCGGTATCTATTGAAGTGTTTTAAGCATTAAAGAGGATGACTAGAGCCAAGCACGTTGATTTGATAGAGTTGAGTGAGGAAATTCAGATTCATAAAACCGTGTCTAATATGTTCACTATATATATTATGCATGTAAGTACATGCAACTCTAGAATGTAAGCTCAAATAACACAGGGACTCTGTTTATGGTTCACATAATCTGCAGTGCTTAGAGAAGCAGCACAAACTTGGAGAAAAAGTTAGAAAGGCAGACACTGGATTGAAGGGTCACCACTGCGTGTGGTTATATGGGTAAAAAGGGTCTAAGAGAAAACCCAAATAGCTTTGTATTACCACATTCATATATTTATGAAAAATGCTATGTATGTATGTTTGAAGAAACTTTTAAAAAGTAAAACAAACAAAAAATTCCACGCAGATTTTGCATTCTTCATCATTATGCATTTATGTTTATACATAATGTTTCCATTCATTTTAATTGAAAAATATTTCAGAATAAAGCATTTTAAATTACTTGTTCGAAATTCTCTCGAAAGATGCGTTCTCCATTCCAACAGTGAGTGTGGTATTCAAGAATGAAGAATTTATAGATGTGGTAATAGTGTTATGATTATGTTAAACCGAAAAATCCCAGTGAACTCCTGATCTTTGTGAAATACGTACTGAATTATTCACGGGTGAACTGAGAGGGTGTCTGAGACTCGTCTCAGG
>AWHC01051758.1:0-19402 GCA_000465285.1 Eidolon helvum | reverse complement strand
CTTCCTTCCTTCCTTCTTTCCTATGTTCCTTCTTTCCTATGTTCCTTCTTTCCTTTGTTCTTTCATTTTTTAATTCAACTCAGCAACAATTTATTGAGCAGTTACTGCGTTGGGCATTGTTCTAGTGGAGAAGCTGGGAAAACAGTAAACACAGCAGAAGAAAAGCCTTCATTCTTAGTTTTCAGAACTCAAACCTCTGACATAAAAATCAACTTGCTTATCAAGGAGAGTATATCCTGACCAATTAATTGTGAATTTCTAGCTATATTTTCTAGAGGTACTTATATTATGTGTTGCAAATGAGTTAACATTTTGGTTCATAAACCAAGCCTTCATTGATTTAACTTAGTATGAATTAAACTCTTGAGATGGAATTCCATTTACACTGATGAAGTTCAGATTAAGAACCTATAAATCTAAGTATTATGTACATATAAATTTCTGCCATCCTAAACATCTTGTTTTGGTTTTCTCCTTAAATGACATCTTTCCCCATCTCTGGAATTCCCCAGTGATACTCCATCTTTAGTGAATGGTTCCATTCGGTAATTAATTAAAAAGGAAAAGATCAGAGAATTTGGCATAATATACAGAATAGAGAGATGGCGCCCTAACACACAAAGACAGATTTGGGGTGGTTGCTCTTAGAAACACACACCATCTGCTCACACATTTTAAAATCTCCCCAGATGTGACTTAGGCCCTTCCCAGAGCTCATTTTAACCTATTGTTACAACTATAACACTCCTTTCTGAACATTCAAAAATATACTCTAGGCCAGTGGTCCGCAACCTTTTTGGCACCAGGGGGGGGGGGGGTTGGCACCAGGGACCAGTTCTCCTAGGGGGGGGGGGCACCAGGGACCAGTTCTCCTATGAGGGGGGGGGGGACCAGGGACCAGTTCTCCTATGAGAGGGGGGGGGGGGACCAGTTCTCCTATGAGAATCTAAGGGGGGGGGGACCAGTTCTCCTATGAGAATCTAATGGGGGGGGGGCTGAGGTGGAGCTGAGGTGGGGATGCTAGCGCTAGGGAGTGGCTGCAAAGGGAGATGAAGCTTCGCTCCCTGGCCCACCACTCACCTCCTGCTGTGTAGCCTGGTCAGCCTGGGGGTTGGGGACCATTGCTCTAGGCCACTTCAATTACTGGCACTTTTTAATAAAAATAACTATCATTTTAAAAGCATGTGTGTTAAACACTCAGTGTTCCAATATTCAGTGTGTTAGCAACTATCATTTGTATTTTCATCCTCACACCCACACTCTGAGGTAGGTAGTGTTTTAATCCCATTTTACATGGAAGGACACTGAGGCTTAGAGGAGTTACATAATTTATTGAAAGTCATTTAGTTAGCAAGTTATGGATCCAGAATTTGAAGCCAGAATCTGACTCTAGAACTCCTGCCCTTAACCACTGCACTTGGCTGCCTCTTCATAGTTGTCATTGTTGTGATTATTATTATTACTTAACAATCAAAAGAAAACATGAGATGGAACCCACAAGATTGTCATAACATTAAATGGCACACTAGGTGTAAACACTTAGTAGGAGTCTGGCTGTTGACCTTCGGTCTTTGAATAAACTTCATTTTTTTTTTTTTAGCCTCCCCCTTAAATGTGATAGCTTTTGTGAGATAAGTCCTGAGCAGCCCAGAATATGTTGATACTATTACTTATTGACCACTAAGTGTCAGAGAAGTGACTCACATCTGAGTCTTATGATTCCAGATTTGGATTACGACTTGATTCATTAACATTTCGGCAATAGGAGGAGTTAGCATATCTAACCAGGCCACCTGGGGCAGAGTGACGTCTTCTCATCTCACCTCTCACTAATAAAAATTATTTTGAGAAAAGGGATTGCTGCAGAACTTGAGTAGTTAAAAACCAGTAGCCTAAATCCAGCATCAAGACACATAGTAATTGATTTCGTTTGGTGAAAGTGCCGGTTCCAAGGAGAAACTGGCGCTCGCCCTCAGCGCCGGCTCTGCCTTCTTCTTTTGCAGATGCTGAGGGCTGAGATGCTCTCCTTAATGCATTGTCATTAGGGGTGGCAAAGTCTTTAACAACTGTGAACACTGCAAGTGCAACAATAAAACATGATTTTTCTCCTCTGAAAAATGCCCTTGTTACAGTGCTCAAAAACGAGTTAAAGATGATTTCTCTGTTGCCCCTATGGACCTTTCATTGGAATATATCCAGGGCTTTCTGTAGCCTGCATCCTTATAAATTTATTCTTGTCAGGTCTAGCTATGTATCAGGCTCCCGGAGTGAAATATGAGGATGAAAATGGAAGCAGGATCAGGTGCTGACACATTTGCCAGAGGAATTCAGAGTGAGGGAGACATTGCAAGGCAAAGTGCTGAGCCCAAGATAGCAAATCGCAGGGGACATCCGCTGCTCCCTTCTTAGTGTGGCAGTTACTCGGCCAGTGTCAAGCTGAGCAAATGAGAGTAATGAAAGTTTTGATTTTGTTTCTCTGCCTTGGCTTTGCTTGCCAGCCGTACACCCCAAA
Organism: Eidolon helvum; assembly: GCA_000465285.1. Taxonomy (NCBI): domain Eukaryota; kingdom Metazoa; phylum Chordata; class Mammalia; order Chiroptera; family Pteropodidae; genus Eidolon; species Eidolon helvum. Next base: position 16,890 of record AWHC01051758.1, on the reverse strand, counting down.
ATCATAATAAAAGCCTACAGCGCCTCATAATAGGAGATGGAAGATCAAAATCAGATGCTGACTGATTTGACCTTGGCTACATTAAAAAAAAAAAAACAAATTGCCTGTAAGAACCCCACAGATTTTAGCATGGAATAAAGCCTTTCCACGTGGGCAGAGACACCATACCGAATCAGCCATGCTCATAGTCCCAGGAAACCTGAACTGAAAATATCGACTTCAGACGGCGTTTTGGAAAACAGAACTCCAAAGTCAGGGAGGTTTAAAGAAACTGCTATCATTACACACTAATATTTGACCAGTGAAGGCCAGAGAGAGAGAGTATGTTACATGTGGTAGAGCTTTAGCAAATCTATTTTATCTTAAAATGTTTTATTCAAGCTTTATGTAACCTCTCTGTGAGTGAAGTGTTCCCCAGAGAGACTATGTACCTGAGGCCTTTGGGGAATATTGTTATTTTCCTGTTACTTTATGAAATCCCCGAGTAGGTCACATTAGCGTCTTTGTCCTTTGATTCAATTCAATCTTGCACTTCTATTGAGTGCCGTGTGTGGCCCCCGAGGATGGCTGTGGGGTACAGTGACTAAGGTTTGGTCTCTGCCCTCACTTAGAGTAATAACTGGACTGCGCTGAAGTCAGGGCTGGACCCTGAGCCAGGGTGGAGGGAGCTTAGAGACAGGATGACTCACTCTACCTGTGGACTTAAAGGACAGTGATGACAACGAGGTCTGATCTCAGAGGCTGAGAGGCAGAGGAGACGCAAGCCCAGGAAAGTATGAGGAGAGAAGGAGCCTCTGCATGACAGCGAACAGCCTGCTCTGGCTGTTGGGGCTGAAAGGATTTGCAGGAGTGCACACCCAGGGACAGATTGCATTTTTTAAAATAATAGTGTTATTAAAATTATAATGAGTAGTAAAGATTGTCTTGGCTAAATTATTATATATATTGGTTTAAGTCACTGGAATAATAGAAAAGAATTCTAACAATAAAGAACACATCACCAGCAGTTTGTAGTTTGGGATTTTGGCCACAAAAATTATCCTTCAAATCTTCATAGCATCAGTCATAAAGTACTGATACGTGGTACAGCACAGACAAACCTCAGCAAAAGAGGCCAGTCACAAAAGACCTCATATGGTATGATTTCATTCATATGAAACATCCAGAATATGCTCTAGAAAATAGAAATCTATAAAGGTAGCCAGTAGACCAGTGGAAGCCTAGGTCTAGGTTGGGATGAGGAATGACTGCTGATAGACATGAGCTTTCTCTGTGAGGTGAGAAAAAAGTCCTGAAATGAGATTATGTTGATTACATTAGATTACTCTCCAGAAATATACTTAAAATGACTTAATTGTACAGTAAAGTGGGTGACTTTCATGACATACGAATATCTCAATAAAACTTTTTAAAAATCTTCACAGATATTTAAAAATCTGTGATTTACATGCTTAACCACAAGTTTCACAAACTAGGGAAGAAGGTTAACTTTCTCGGGTTGTGCCTGATGTGATCTTGAAAGGCATCCTTGGTGGCAGCAGGTAACACTTTAACTGCATCGCTGGCCTTAGGTCCCTGCCTAGTTTCTGGACCACCTTGCACTTTCCACAGCGGTTGCAGTGGAAGGGGAACTGGCCTGAGGAGAGAAATCTGGCTTGTGTAGCTCAGGGCAAATCACCTAAACTCCTGGTCCCTAGATTCTTCTTTAAGGAACAGGAATTTAGATCGTAAAGAAGTGGCAAGGTGAGGCATGTGCAGGGTGCTAGCCAGATAACTGCCAGGAACCTTTAGAAGATGACATTGACTCTAAGAAGTGTAACACAGCTAATAGCCTGGTCCTTGACTTACCAGGCTCCAAATCTTGATTTTGGCCAGCACTCTGAGAGCTGAGCTGTCCCTCAGAGGCCAACTCCAAGCATGCTCTCACGACTTCGACTTACATGCCTGGTTGCTAATTTGTAAATTGATAGCAAGAACTGTGGCTATCAAAAGGCTATTTCTTTCAACCAATGCATCCACTCCCTTTAAAAAAAATCTAAGTAACTGTCAAATTATGATCAGAAGGTCACTTGGTGAGTGCTGAGTTCTAATAAAAGAAGATCTTGGGCTCTGGCACACAGTTTATTTCTGATCACAATTTATTTCTGTTCCTCTAGGACAGAACAAGTAAATCTGTGTGTTTGAGTCCAAGTTTCCTTTCCCTTGGAGACTGGACACTTCCTCTCTGACATGAGAATCTTTTTACCGAACTCACCAATGACCCCACTACTGGAAGATCGGAATCTTAGTGTATTACATTCTTTATTCTGTCTCTTATATTATAACCAATTTATTGCTCTTTTTCTTTCTGACCCAGGAAGTATTTTATTTCCAAGGTCCTTTTTTGCATTATCTGGTCTTATTCATTGTATGTAAACTATGTAGTTTACCATTAAGAACTTGGAGAGAGCTTTGCTGTCATCATATCACCGTATAACAAATAATCAGATAGTATCGCATATACATAAGTATATACACATATATTTAATCATATTTACACAGATAATATATTACCACATAGTTTATGTTAAGAACATGTTGACTGATGATTGTGAAAATCAAATAAGAGAGCTTTGCTGTCATCATATCACTGTATAACAAATAATCAGATCGTATCATATATACATAAGTATATACACATATATTTAATCATATTCACACAGATAATATATTACCACATAGTTTATGTTAAGAACATGTTGACCGATGATTGTGAAAATCAAATAAGATTATGTGTGTTAACAGCGCATTGAAAACCACAAAGCATTCGCATGAAAGATGTTAATGACCAGCTCTAAGTCCAGATCACATTTGGGGCTATCACCATACACAGCCTAAATATGCAAGAGTTTCCAGACTTGGGACTAAGGACCAGATGGAGAGGAGATGATTATCCAAGGTAAATAGCTCAGCCACATGCCCTTGGGCTAACTCAGGCCCACAGTGTGTTTTTGTAAGGTCTGCAGAATGTTTTTAGAATTTCAATTGGTTGCCAACATTTTAAAATGAGAAGAAATCACATAAAAGGACATATTTGCCACTTCTATTAAAAAAATAGAATGTCTGGCAAAGCTAGAATTACATTTTTGCACGGTGACAATGGCAACATGTTTAGAGAAAGTATGAGCTCTCCGAGTGCCCCAGGCCTCACTGCTCCCTCTTGTCTTATTCTCCCCTGCTCTACTCGTTAACATTACCAGATTGCATTCATAGGCATTTGAGTTCTGGGAATATTGCCTCTTTCAAAAACCTTTTCTATTTGTCCCCTGCTACTTGCAATTATAAAGACTGAAAGATTGTATTCTTAGATAGAGGAGCTCATACTCCATGTAGAGGTAAATTATTCACATTAAGTTTTGTAAAGTTCTTGCTTAGGTAAAAGTTTTTGATATATTGAGAGAGACTATTAAATGCTGAGCTCCAGGGAGACAGGCCAAGGAAAGAGTCCTAGGGAGAGAAGGAGCAAAGAGGTAGACAGGTGTTGTCAAAGGCAAACTGGCATCTATTGGATAATGTTGTTGAGACTTCATCTCTTTTAGGATAGACCCAGTCCCCATGAAGTCTTCATCCACAGTCCCCAGGAGTGCCACCAACAAGAATGTGTCGTTGGTTTTGTAGGGAACAATATTAATAGCCATAGAGTGAGTCCAGAAAGAGAATGTACCCCACTTGTCAGACCCCATAGGGGATGGATCAAAAAAAAAGGGAAGTCTTATGTATACCATGGCTTATGTACACCCAAATGGCTCATATGAAACAATGATTATGTTTATTTCCCTGATGTTTAGTTGATAAAGGTTTATCAGCCATGATGCATTCTCTGAAATATGGAAGGAAATTGTAAAAGCTCACTGGGAAATGAGCCAGTATTTATATTTTTGTCTTTTGTTGTTTTGCTGGAGATGCAAAAGTTGTCACGCAGGTCATTCATAATGAGCAATGCTGTGGCGGTAAAACCAACCATTGTAATCAATTGCATTGTCTCGGACTTTGATGTTGAAGCAGGTGAACTATGAGAAAGGAGGCTAATGGGTGCTTGGCCAGCAGGTCATCTGACAAAAAGAAATGAAGAATTGCAGTAGTTACCTCAATAATTTTGAAAAAACAGAAACCCTCTCAATTTTTTTTTACTAATTGTGCCAGTTATCTCCGTCATCTTGAATGTAGGCAACTCATCTGCTTGAATATTGCAAGCTGACCTATTCCTGGCAGATCTAAGGAAGACGTGACTCTTCAGATTAGACGTAGATGCCACTTGTCATGTTGTTATTATTATTTTCAAAAGAAAAAAAAAATTCGTCTGTCCCTTGGGAAGTTATGAATGTTTTGCCTAATCTAGTTTTCTCTATTATAAAAGAGAAAACTAAGGTTTTTCTCATAAACATAACTAAATTTATTTGTATATCTGGGCAGAGTCAAAGTGCTCGGAACCTAATTTTTGTGAAAGAAGCAAACTTGTATACACAGAAGAAATAACATTAACAGCTTAAAAGTGTAGGATCTGGAGGCGGATGGCTGAGGTTCGGGTTATAACTTCACCACCTACTGGCCACATCCCTCTAAACAAGTCACTTAACATCTCTGTACCTCAGTTCATTCATCTATAAAATGGGATAATAGTGCAAACATTATAAAGATGTTATTAAAATTAAGTAGGTTTATATACATAAAGACCGAGTTCATCCATAAAAACAGAATGAAATCTTGCCATTTGTGACAACATGGATGGACCTTGAGGGCATTATGCTAAGTAAAATAAGTCAAAAAAAAAAAGGGAAATACCATACAATCTCATTTATATGTGGAACCTAAAAAAAAAAAATGAATTTATGGATGTAGAGAACAAATTGGTAGTTGCCTGAGATGGAGGGATGCGGTGAGCAAAATGGGTAAAGGGAGTCAAAAGGTACAAATTTCCGCTAAGGTAAAATAAGGTCAAAAAAAAAAAAAGGGAAATACCATACAATCTCATTTATATGTGGAACCTAAAAAAAAAAATGAATTTATGGATGTAGAGAACAATTTGGTAGTTGCCTGAGGTGGGGGGGTGGGGTGAGCAAAATGGATAAAGGGAGTCAAAAGGTACAAATTTCCAGTTATAAAATTAATATGTAATATACAGCATGGTGGCTATAGTTAATAATACTGTATTGCATATTTGAACATACCTAGGAGAGTGGCTCTTGAAAGTTCTCACACCAAGAAAAAAAATTGTAACTATATATGGTGCAGATATTGGACTTATTCTAGTGATCACTTTGCAATATCTACAAATACTGAATCTTTACATTTATACCTGAAACTAATTATACCTCAATAAATAAAAGCTATACCAAGACATGTAAGTATAGTGGAATAGTGCGTTGCCTAAACTAATAGGAGATGAGAGTTCTAGAAACTAAGTGAATGAAAAACTATGTATCTTTTTAGCAGTTAAGCACCTCTCTTTAAGGTTCTCTTTACCTTGGCTGTCACAATAAGCAGAAGAGAGAGAGCTCACTTTTTTTTCTTTCCTGATTTATTTCAATTTAATTCTTCTTTACTTCTTTAATCTGAGTTACACAATACATACCATGTGTACATTTTGTTCTATTAATCAATATACAGACTTTGAGCACCTGTCTCCTTCATTGTGAAATAATTCAAACCCTCAAAGTGATAAAATAAAAAAATAATTTAGAATAGTGCCCAGGTAATAGTACATATTCAATAAAGATCAGCCAACTTATGCTTTATACATTTATACACACCTATGTGTTTGAACAGAAATTAATAATTAAAATGGTAACTTATTTAAAGCACATTTATCTCAGTTTTAAGTGGAAAGACATTTTGTACAAATTGAGTTCATCAGGTATCACTTTAGAAGAACACAAAAATGATTATTTGATGTGTTTATGTAAGAATTTATGTTGTTTTCTCCTTTGCTTAAGTTCATTCTGCTTTTGTTCATTGTAATGTGCTAAGAGACTATATGCTCTTTCTAAAGTAATTGTTTTCATGTTGGATTAAATAAATTATTTGTACATCATTTTTGTATTCTGATGTGACAATTTCTATTACACTCAGGGTAGGGAGAAATCTGCCAAGTTTCTGGGACCTAATATATGAGGACCAGCATCTACATCAGAAAGAGTGGGGGAGAATCTGAAACTCCACCACACTAATGGAAGCTTTGCTATGCTAGCTCATTTATTTAGCATTTATTCTATAGGCAGCACCCAGAGGTGTTACTAAGCCTTCATGTTGTGCCTTTAATAAATGGAACATTAATAAACAACCCTTCATATTTATTTATTCATGTTGACTTCCTTATACTTCATTAGGGATCTTCTACTGATATTCCTGACCCATCTCCTTAGTTCCCACAGGCAGATCTACTTCTGAGTCGTCAAAGACTAAGTCTCTCAGCCCCCACACGATACTTGATATTTTTTTAATATCCAAAATGGCCCTGTCTCCTCTTTCTTCATTGACCCAGATATTGTTTCTAGTTCAGAAATCAATAGTCTCCTTTTGTGACATTCGGCCTGAATGTTTTCTGGTATTGCATTGCTTTCTTAACTATAACTTTCCAATTCAAGCCTTGAATAGTGTAGCATTCAAGAGAAAAATCAATCATTCTTGGTCCAAATGACCTCAAGTATCTCTCAGAGATAGCCCGAAACACTTGTTAGAGCTATGTTCATGTGACATTTGTCACATTTGTTGCATTTTTAAAAAATATCAAAGCAACATTACAAAATCCATCTGAGGCTTAAAGTGTCTCTGAGGTATAATGTGAATGAAAGTACACTGAGCAAGTATGCGATTCAATTTATGTCTAGAAAATTCTTTGTTCTACATCCTCCTCTTAGAGATTCACAGAACTCATTTGCATACTCTTGTACTCTAAGTAGCACAATGTAATGAAATAGGTTAACCTTATTTAACCTAATATTTCTCTGACTTACTTTTTGCCCACTGAAGCTTTGTTTTTTCTCAGAATCCACATTAACCTGTCACCAAACAAATGATCTTGAAACATTTTGGGAAAACTGACCTAAAGAGTTGGATGTTTCCCTGTAGCTATCATCTGTGATTAATGCTAATAAAGATTTAATTTTCTTAATATGATTCTAATGGTGGGAAATATCCTGTGATTTTCTCTCTCTTATTCACAATCTTTACCTCATCTACTGAATTTCTAACCATTCTTCAAAGGGCAGTTTAAATACTATCTTTTTTTTTGACACTTCTTCTGATCTTCTCCTGGTATACCCGATAAGCAATTTTCTGAGGTCCTTATATCACATTCCAATTTTTATAATAATTATGTGTATACTTGAATGTAACTGGAAGTCAGAAACAGTAAAGAATTCCTTTTAGACTCTCCATATTTTAAACATTTGGCTAAATTGTGGGGCATCGATTTTTATAAGCCATCTAAAGATTTACGTGCCAGAAATGATTTTTTTTAAAGCCAGACCTTATTTTGCCATTCATAATATCAAAAGATAAAGAGTAGTGTTAATTATTTCCTTCATGAGGTCAGCCCTTCAAGAGGGATAGCAAATCCTTGAGCATACAATTATAGTGGAGTCATTGTTCCACAGCTAATTACTTATTAGCCATCCCATTGCTAATTTGATTAATAACATTAATGTAGACTTTTATGTTGATTTTGTAAAATGCTTTACAAGGTGGGTCAATATCCTGGACCTCATTATATGGATGGGGAAAGAAGACATAAAAAGTTAATCTGATTGATTAAGTCAAGGTTATTCTTTATGGTAACGACAGGAAAAAATAAAAATTCATCCCAGTCAATTTCTAACATACTAAATAGATTTTGTGATGTAACATTGAGGACTAAAGAAATGCATGTTTTTGTTAAATATACACTTTATTCAGTGCCAGAAAGTATGCATAGACAATGGCATTTTTTAGCAATAGTCATTTTAAGATGGTAGACTGACCCACAAATGGAATTTGGTTTACCATCATATATATATGGGAAACACTGGCAAGCTTAAGCAGATATTTTGTAAATATTAGATTTATTTTTTATAACAGTTCTAAGATCATTTAATGTACTAATAGGCATGAGTTTTCAAGATGTGGATAGTGTGGAGCCCTTCCAGATTTCTTTGTCTATGAAGCACATTGTAGGAAATGCCATCATATATATTCTTTACATTGCATGTTATCACTGAGGTCCCAGGAGAAGCTTCTTAACCATCTTCTACTTGCTGTCTCCTTCCTGTGGTTCATCTTTTCTGTGGCAGTAACTGCTAGCCATTCACCAACTCTAGTTCCTCCCTTCCTACATAATAGTGGATTTTATGGCAGCCCAACTACATTTGTGGCCATAGGACTAGTTTTCTCCATTGAGACGGTGTATAGAGTGATATGTATAACTTGCAGGCCTGGCCTAAAAAATCTCCTCGAGGTGCGCCTCCATGCTCCTCCCACTTCCTGTGGCTTGGAATAGCAACCTCCAGAGTCGGAAACCATATATTGAAGATGGCAGGGCTAATGTCCAGCCTGGGTCTCTGAAAAACAGGGGAGCAAAGCCTTTGTCAGCCTAAAACATTCTCATTGTACTGTTAGGTGAGAAAGAAAAATATTCTATTGTGTTTAAGCCATGACAATTTGGGTCTATTTGTTTCAACAGTTTATTGACTCTGAATAATATTTATACTTCTGACTTTTCTTCAAATTAGATTCTTTTGCCATGGAAGTCTACGACTCACCTCACACCTGGTTTCCTGGGCTAGTCTTCCTTTCTCACCATCACCTTACCAGCCTCCACTGGCTCAGCTAAGGAGCTCAGGGCTCTGAGTGGCTTTTCTTGCTTCTGGTCTCCAATTCTTTCTACCTTGAGAAACTCTGAAAGAAATTCTTCCATTTGACCAGTTTTTATATCAATCCATATGTATATTTTCTCCATTAGCATATAATAAAAACTAAAAAATGGCTTTAAAATAGTTTTCTAAATATATATTTTGAAAGTAATATGTGTTCATTTTGATATTTTAGAAAATATGGGTAAGCAAAACTAAGAAAACAAAATTGCCCCAAAACTCACCACCTCGAGGTAATCATTTTCAATGTTTTGGTATATAATTTGCTGGTCATATATAAAATGGAGAAGTTGAAAATGAGCTTATATTTACTTAAAACCACAGGTCTTCTAATTTTCACATTAATGAAATGTACCAGAGCATGCCAGGAAATGAATTGATTTTCAATAAGGGTAAATATCAACTTCTAGATGAGTTCCAAAAATCTATGGGCCTACGAGGTAATTTTTTTATGTTTCCACTAGTTCTGAGCACACACCGAGGTCTTCCATCCTCTGAAGCTTGACTTTCATTAGGGCGAAGGGCTGTGTAGTTACTTGAGTTTCTCTTACAACGCCCCATTCTGTGAAACTCACTAGACCATGAGCACAAGGCAACTTGGGGCCTTTGCTCATATTACATTCCCATGCCTGCCACACAGTGAGATCTCAGGAAATGCTTTTTGAATGTGTGAAAATAAATTTAAATTCATTTACCAAACAAATTTGTAAATCCTGTCTTCAAGTATTTCTCGGGGAGATACTGATATATTATCCTATACTAAAATTGTCTGAGATTTGGGATGCTTTTCATGAAGAGGAAAGGAAAAAGCATTTCTGGAAAATTTCTAACATGGTTGTACTTGCTTCTCTGCTGATACTTTCTCTATTTTGAATTGCCTTTAACTTCTTTTCTGCCTCTTTGCAACATTTGCAGGGCCCACAATTCATCAACGGGCAGAAAGTTAGATTATTTTTCTTGCTCTTGTGAAGACATACCTTTCTTATCTGCCTCTGGGCCTCACATTCTTCATTGGTGAAGTGAGATAGTTCGACCCAATGTCGTGCCTTCCTTCCGGCTTTTACACTCCAGGATTCTACAGGTTCTTTCTCTGGCTAATAGAACATCCCTTTAAGATGCTCAGGGAAGAAGATAGCCAAGACTGGAAAACAAATTCATTTAGTGACTGCCATTGACAAGTGCCTGGAGCACTGAATCATTCTTGAAAAATGTCTTTTCCCTATCGATGCTTATTCAGCAGGGACTGTTGCTGGAAAAGGCATTTGTAAAATAGTTTGTAAGTCATTTTGCTCAAATATCAGGAACCAGTGCTCTCAGGTAAAGACAATCCTACATACGTACATAGAATCTTTAAACTGTCTTAGGAATAGATCATATAACAAGCAAAGCAGACTTGCAGAAAAGTAGTCTATGAGTAACATTTTAAGTCTTTAGTCCAACATTGATATAACAGATTTCTTTTGACTTTCTATAGGAGAACAGCCTTAACTTCAGCTGAAATAATTGTAAAGTGCTTATACCTTGGGGTGGTAGCTCTAACTTGATGATTTAGGTGGCTTTGTCTTTCTCACAGTTTTTTCAGTTATCTGCTTGTAATAGCCGGCACAGTAGCTGCTTCCCTCTGTTTTCACAGAACATTTTGATGCTTGAGGTTTGCTTGCATCTGATTATTCTTTTAACTCAAAACTTGGCATGGACTTCACAGAAATGCAGACTCTGCCCGCCTCCAGACTCTCGTTTAGATCATACGGCAAAGTTAGCGAGGCCTAAGACTTCAGGCGTCCAGAAATCCCTTTCAATCTAGAAGAATCCAGTAGTTTAGATCAGTCCCCACTCACTTGTAATTGGGCCGGTTTCTCATTTAAGATCCTGTATCCAACCAAATGTCTCCACTTTCCAGCAACTGAAACTCCAGAGTATCTTGAAATCAATCTGTTTAATAACTCTGGGCCTGTGGCTAATCCCCTAGATGAATCTTCTCTGGTTTTCTATTGAAAAGTATCTTTAAATGTTGCTGGAATTTGTAGGAAGTAGGTAGAAAATGGAAAAGGATGCTTTGCGATTGAGAGAGTTTTGAAAAACACTGCTTAGGTCTCTCTAAACTTTTTCCATCCCCATAGAGAACTGGTCTTTTTATTAGAGGATGCAGACTTGCACAGACCCCCTGAGAATAACAGGATCTGGACCAGAAGCAGGCTTGCATTCTTTCATGTGTATGGCTAGGTAGAGAACTGAACAGATCATAGAAGTGGATCCAACTAAAGTGAACTGGAAACGAGGCTCAGAATCTGAGAGGTGTCCTCAGTCTTTGGCTCATTCCATACTCAAACCTTTGCACACCACTGCTGTGTCAGAGAAATGGATAAGCATGCCCATAGCATCTCAGGACCAGATCGCCTTTGGTCCCCTGCTCATCTACCTGCCTGACCCACCTCTGCATTGTTCTCTTTTTCTCCTTTGCTTTTTCCCCACTTCTCCGTTTCCTTGTTCCCCAAACTGGATGCCATCTTCCCTTCCCCCATCTTGCAACACATGGAAAAACATCATCATAATTTAGTTGTATAACCAGCCAGTCAATCAATTAAAACCCACTGCAAATATTTACTTATCTATGTGCTAAAATACCCAACTATTAGAACTATAACTAATTGACACAGAGTCCAGGAAGAGAAAATTGAAGGACTATATAGAACCTGGCACAAATGGCCTAGAAGAGTAGAATTCTTGTATTGTAAGGCTGTCTTTCCTAATTTTGTAATTACTGTTGTTTATCATCATACACACCTTCAATTCATAGTATGATGTAAAGAGAGATGTAAGTTAAATCCTGGTTTCTAGCAATAGATTTACAGTCCAATTCTGTGATTACCTATACATGGCTAAAACTGATAGTCTCAGTCTGCAGAGAGAAGAAGTGAGGTATTCTGATAGAACAAAATGAATGAGACTGGGACATCCTTTACCAGCATCACCACTTACCCATTGTGGCTTCATGTGCAAGTTTCCTAAACCCCCTGAATGAGTTTCCTTCTGTGTAAAAGGAAATAATAATGGCCACTTCATAATGCCATTATGAGGAATAAGGTCACATAGTAAGAGCTCAATAAATATCTACCTTCTTCCTTGCTTTATCCAGATGGGGCAATGGCTTTCTAGGATAAAGGAGTGCCCTGCACATAGGTTACAGAGTATGAAAAAAAGTGTCCCTATCTTATCTACCCTGAGATTCTCTCTGTGTTCACATGGACATTGTGCTTGGTAGGTAGTTTAGAAGTTTAATTCATTTTTTGAGGTGGGTAAAATGGGGAAAATAACCCTACAAATAGCAGATGGCCACTGACTGATCTGAGGCAGAGTAAGGCATACAGTAGGGGAATCTTTCCCACTGCCTGTGATATATACTGTGATATAGCATTTGGATATACTATTAGAAGGTTACTCCTTTGACTGAAGGCCTTTGTTGCCATAAAAATGCAGATATTCCCAAGAGAGCAGCACATGAAACCTTATCATCCATTGGCACAGTTCGTTTTTCAGTCATGCTGTTATTCTCTGTAATGGTATTTTTTGCCTGTATGAAATGTCATATGCTCAGATGCATTCATTTTATGGAGCTTTAAAGCTGATAACCTGAACTGAAATGCACATTTTGGGGTGTTTTCTTTTTCTTTTTCTTTTGCAGTAATTTCAAAGGTGTAACTGAGCTTAGCTGTAAATTACTGGTTCTAGTTGTCGATGGCAGGGAGCATTTGATCATTGACACTCTATTTTCTTCATTATTTCCTGACAAAAATTTCCACAGCTTCTATAAATATGTAAATTACCAAAAATCACTAGTTTTCCATTATTTCTGCCCCTAAGCTGCTTAAAATGTTTCTATACTCCTATATTTGCAGTGTAAAACAGAGCAGTAGGTGACAGCTGAGTTTGACTCTATTACTGAACCCTTATTTAGCAGCTACTTGTTTCAGAGTTTCTGATGATAAATTTTTCCATGTCCCAGGCTGTTGCAGACAAAGGCAAGGCCCCAGCAGTTACATTCTTGAACAGGAGTACATGAATGGGTGTGTGTTTGTGCAGGACTGTGGAAATCGCATGCTACACACACTGCTGGTGGTGAACTGTGATTTTATGACAGAGGAAGCAAATAGGATTCTTTTTATTGCCTTTCCTTCTATTGGCAGGACTCAGGTAATGAACTTGACATGGTGTCCATGTATGATTATGTTATCCTCTCTTGATTCATTGTCCGTTAAGTTAATCTGTTATGAGCTGGATCATTGGGTCTCTGTGTAGGCTTTCACTATTTTGTGGCAGAGAAGGAGGAAAACTATATGTTACATAGCATTTATATAGATTTATATAGATGCACATATATGCATATGTCTTGAGTGAAATCAACAGAGATTGATTCAGAATAAAAGGAGACAATTGTAGGAAATGAGTCATCAACAGGAAAGGGATCCTGGGATTTGTTTACCTAATTCAAACTCTAGTGCTGAGCATGAGAAATACATTTCTATTGTGACTGCATAACGTGTCGGAAGCAGTTCCAAGTATGAAAGTACATAATTTCAATACCAAATGCAGGCTAGGCCTGGAAAAGTCATCCATCTAAACAAGGCCTTGATGTGGATGGAAACGAACCCATCAATTTTTCTATGTGTTTATTGGAACCTCAGAGCCTGCTTTTCCACACCAAAGTCCTGGAAGGATCTGCATTAGATCCAAATTGACACTGTTCATCTCACCCACAATGAAAGCCCATTACATTTGTATGGTACTTCATACCTTTGAAAATGTTTCTCTGGTCTCTGTGAAAACCTCTTGTTAATAACCCCGCTTGACATCTGACAAGACAGCATCAAAGAAATTAAATAGCACATAATTACTAGTAGGAAATGAGCTAGGGAGAGCAGGCATCAGGAAACTATGGCTATCTGTCTGTTTTTCTTTTTCTTTTTGTACCATCTGTCTTTGTAAATAAAGTTTTATTGGGAGCTTGAGGTTGGAACAGCCACCCTCATTCATTTACCTCTTATCTATAACTGCTTTAGCACTATAGTGCCAGAGTTGAGTAGTTGTGACAGACACCTTAGGACCCTAAGAAGTCCTAAAAGACTCAAATATTTACTCTCTGGCTCTTTATAGAGAAAAAGTTTGCCAACACTGAGCTAGGACAGAGGTCTCCCGGGAATGCCCTTTCAGTATAAGGTGCTGAAGCCAGTTTGGGTTACACCAGAGGAATTTGATCAGGTGCCGTATGGAGCCAGCACATCATCAGAGTTATTAATTAATCATCCTCATCTAAACACATTTAGCACTTTAATATTTTATCGTATGGTGACAATTTTGTGAAAAAACAAGTATATTTTTGAGGACGTTTTGTTTTCATTCGTAGAACTTCAAGAAAATATTATCCACTCCCTTAAGGAGTTTCTAGTTCAGTAAAGAAGAGCTAGGTGAATGAGTTGTTTCAAGTTCTTGGTTTCCACCCTTAGCCCATGTAAGTCACAGAGAAGCCCTGGAATGGAGAGACTACTTTCTCCCTATAATGAATGGTACCAGTGGCACTCAATTCCCATTGTAATGTTTGGCACATCTCCTGTGACCTCCTTTCCCCCAGACAGCTAGCTAGTATAGCTTCTGGCTGGTAGCATCTCTGAGAAGAGATGCCTCCTGTGGGCATAGCGGGTCTGCTCTCAAAAACAGCTGATCATTTTTATAAAAAGTGGGACTATGGAGAGAAATGGGAAGGGAGAGAATGTGCAGCAGAGAGAAAGAGAGAACTAAGAATATAGCTTTTCTAGAGCAATTTTCACCCCTGCTGCAGCTCACTCCAAGTGTACTGGTGCCCTCCTTACTTCTCAGCCATTTTTTTAGGGACCTTGGCTGCTGTTCAGGAGATGCCACTGAGGAAGAATCAGCACTCACAACAAGGGGAGTGAAAAGCTTCCCACAGTGAGTTACATGGAAGTAAGGCTCATTTTGCTTGGCCTAGAGGGACCTATTATCAATGACCAAAAACCCTCTTGGTTCATAGTGTCCAGGCTGTTAATGAGATGAGCCCGTTTTTGGAATCTTTCAGCATTGTACAGTAAAGTGGAGCTGTATGATGGCAGACGATTTACACTAGTCAGTCAATATGTGTAACAAAATCCACTCCATACAAAAAATACCAACAAAAAAGGAAATTTTTCCTTTAATAATACAAAAATTCACACATAATTAATGCCCAGTTATGTTTTCTTTGGAGAAATTGCAGTTTTATAAATGTTTTGTATTGATATTTTCAATTATCAGGATGTTCATCACATTATAAAATATAAATAAAACCTGTTTTGTTATTTTTCACCTCTTGACAGACTACTAATTGGTGATGCTAGTCACATTTCGAAAAACAGAACAAATCACTTTGTGATATTTTCTCTAGTTGAATGTTCAATACTACATGAGCTCCTTTGTGTCAGGCGAATGTTATCCATCCTTAACTTAAGCCTGTTACCTGTGGGCAAAATTATTTTTTAAAGGCCTGCATGTAACTGAACAGAAATGCTTACAAAGGAATAGATTGTGCAATGTTTTACTGTGACCCATTTTTCTCAAAATACCTGTAAAGAATGAGTAGGAAGCTCCCTTTGGACTTTACCTTATCTGGTTGGCTACATAGATGTAGCAACAGCATGGATTTTTAGTAGAGATTTTTATTGCTTGGGGAACTTTCCTCGACTGGCTCTTTATCTTACTATCCATTGCTGTCAAAAAATCAAGATTCACTGGTGGGTCAGCTCATCAAAAGTTCAGACTTTGACCAGGTGAAATTAACACATCAGTTGGTAAGTCAGAGCAGAACTGGACTTCAAGGATTCAGTCCATCTCTCATTTTTACACATGAGAATATAGCAGTTTAGAGACTTGGTCACTATCATGTCACTGCTTAGTACAAAATCAAAACTGAGACCCAAATTTGGGACCCATCATTCCACGCTCCTGAGACCTATGGAGAGAAATACCTTAGTAATTTCTGGCCAGCCCTTTTCCTGTCTAATCCAATAGTGACTTTCCTAGCGCCTCTCCCTTAAATCAAGATCACCCATTTACACATTCTAGGAGGTCTAGACAGAGCTGTCTCCAAGATGATGCCATGACCTGTTGTATCAGTTGTCTACTGTGGTGTAATCAACCATCCCAAAATGTAGTGGCCTAATGTAGTGATCATGTATTATTGCTCATGAATCAGAAGGTCAGGTGAAGAGCTGATCTGACTCAGTCTCAGCTGATCTCAGGTGGGCTAGCCATGCATTGGCTGTCACTTGTTGGATTGGTTTGGTCCTGGCTGATCCAGAAGGCCTCATTCACATGTCTGGTGACTAGCTAGCTAAGGGTGATGGATGTGACCGGGCCACAGATCTCTAGTCATTCATCAGTCTAGGCTAGGCATTTTCACATAACAGTGACAGGGTTTCAAAAGAGTGAGTGAAAGCATGTAAGGCTGTGGGAAGCCTAAAATAGGTACCAGAGCAACATTCTTTCTCAGTTGGCCAAAGTCAGTCAGAAGCCCAGCCCCAATACAGGGAATTGGGAAAGATTCCATTTCTTGGCAGGAAAAACTGCAAAGTGGTGTTGCAAAGGGTGTGGATAGAGGAAGGGGTAGAGAATTGAGGCCATTTATTGTAATCAATTTATATATATATAGACCTAAGCCCAGAGCCCTAACACATTAATCATTTAAAACTGGAAGATTTTTTTTTTTTTCAGTCATCCGGACTCATTTTTTTTATTTACCTACTTACTTATTTGTTTGTTGGTTTATATTTCCATTCCCTTACCCCCTCTGCTTTGGCAACCATCAGATTGCTTTCTATATCTATGAATCTCTTTCCATTTTATTTTATTTTTAGATTCCAGTTCTAAGTGAAATCATATGGTATTGGTGATTCTCTGTCTGACTTATTTCACTTAGCATAATTCCCTCTAGGTATATCCATGTTGTGGCAAATGGCAA
>KE761116.1:32180-51615 GCA_000465285.1 Eidolon helvum | reverse complement strand
AATAATATAATATATATTATAATACTAAAAAATTTAATATATGTGAGTAATGTTATATTAACATATTATGTGTATAAGACTGTATAATATAAAAATTTGTTTAAATATTTATATTAGGCAAGAGTCTTCTATAGCAGAAATAAATACTAATCAAGCATTTAAAAATAATATTCATATTTGTTTATATTCTCTGAGCACTTACCATGTTCCAGGCATTGTTGTAAGCACCTGAGATGTTTTAACTCATTAACCTTAACAACAACCCTGAGAGGTAGCTACTATTATTTCCCCCATTTTCCAGTTGAGGAAATGAAAGCAGAGAGTTTAAGTAACTTTTTCAAGATACCGGATTTGAAGAGACACTGTGCTAACTAACAAAGGTTGGCCTGTAAGGAGTGTATACCATGTGGCAACCACTATGGTAAGCAGTTTAACATACATGATCTTTCTTAATCATAACAAAAATCCTCTAGGGTAGGTACTGCCTTTGACCCTAACCTACAGAAATATAAAGAGCAAGTAGACTAAATGATCCTAAATATTAAGTGCATGACAACTCTCAAGTTCAAGGAAGCCTAGAGTAAAAACTAGATTATACTTGGTGTGCAAGAATAATTAGCCCAAAATGCAAGTGAGAAAACAGTTTCAGAGTAAAATATTACTCAAAATCCCATAGCTACTGAGGAGTGAAACCAGGATTCAAACTGAAGTCCTTCAACACTGAAGTCAACAAGTAGCCCCTCTGTAATTTCCTCTCCAGACTTTTAATCTAGAAGAATGATAAAGATCCTGAAGCACTGTGTGCTTCGGGATTGGGAGACAGGAATTAAAGAGGGTGAAGGAGACATAGGAGATTTGTCTGCTCTTCATCCCCATCTATCTTAGCAATGATTTCATGAACTAAACCCATTACAGTGCACTGTGATTAACTCTAGCCAACCAAATAAGTGAGGTTTTATGCGTGTTAAATATGTGACAAATAGGACGACACATCTGTGCTAGTTAATCTGCTAAAATGGCTCCCAATATTTCCCTCCTCCTGGTATTCATGCCCTTGTGGGGTCCCCTTTCCTTGAGAATAGGCTAGACTTAGGGTCTTGCTTCTAAAAAACATGAATATGGGATAAGGCAAAAGCGATGGGTGGTTACTTTTAAGATTAAGTAATAAAGGGCTGTTACTTGTGTCTTGCTAGCAGTCTCTCTTTTTCTTGCCTTCTTAGCTTTCTGGCTTTCAAAGAGCAAGCTGTCACACTGAAGTGACCATGTGGCAAGGACCTGAGAGCTGCTCCAGCCAACAGCTAGTGAGGAGCTGAGGTCCTCGGTCTCACAGCCCACAGTGCACTGACCCTCCCTGACAATGACCATGTGGGTGAGCTTAGATGTGTGTCTGTCCCCAGACGAGCCTTCAGGTGAAACCACAGACCTAGTCAACACCTTTATTGTGAGATAGTCAGAAGCAGAGAACCCAGCTAAGATATTCCCAGATTCCTGACACACACAAACTCAGAGACATTAACTGTATTTTGTTTTAAGCTGTTAAGTTTTAAGGTAATTTATTATGTACTGATAGAGAACATATAACCTTCTTCTCCCATAATAAGTTCTTTCAGAGAAGTATTTGTAGTCATTTTTAATTTCACGTGACTCTTTTACACTTGCAGAGATAAAGAACTCTGATTTCAAAAAGCTCAAAGGACAGAGGTAGCCATCCTTTTTTTGTCACCTCATTATTGTTGGAAAAGCCTATAGGCGGTAGACGTAGCATCAAACTATCCGGCTCTGCTACAGGCTCTGTGTCGGTTAATCTCTGTTGGCCTCGCATTACTCTCCGATAAAATGGCATGAAGGTGCTTACTAAAGATTACTTCTCAAGGTCCTTCCAGCACAAAGGGTAAATGAGAGAGAATCCACAATGGCACTGAGGCCTGTTAGTGTTCACTGACAATTGTATTAGTCCACACGCCATCTCAGATAGGAACTGTTGCTACCTAACCAGTATAAATGGTTTGCCCTTAAACTAGATTTTTTTTTTTTAAAGAAAAAAGAAAAGCCCAGTGAAACACATTATTAACACCTCGCGAGGACCCTACTTCAGGGCAGCTCCATTTCAGCAATGACCTGGACAGGTGGCTGCAAGTTAGCCTTGACCTCTAGCCTACCCTCCCCTGCTATGTGATGACCACGCCTTCATCAGGGTGTTCATCAGCCCTCTGAGATACAATGGTGTGCACATAACAGGTCCTCGGTTTCCACATTATGTGCTGCGCTACGAATCACATCCCCATGCTGAATCGAGGCTGCTGGAAAGGATGCTGACCTGCGAGAAAACAAGATAAGGCCTCGAAGTGAAATATCCAAAAAGCCACGAGTGTTTGAACAGTTTCATGCCTACAGACACATGAGATTTTTGTAGTGACTGTTAGTCATTTTAATGATTTCAAAAAGTCTAACTCTGAAATTCTAAATGACAGGAAAATATCATGTGAAATAATAGCCTTGAATAATGATATTCTTTCCAAGATGGAGAATGATTTAGGAGAGATTTAGGGAGATTGGTAAACTATTTCCAATCTATTCAGAGGACAAATCTAATAAAAATCTAAAATTTATTCATCTTAAGATATTTACAAGTTCACAATTGAATAGACAGCCAATGATTCGCCATGAGGGAGTGGCGATTTGCCTTGTTTCTCTGTAGGAAATGTGCCCTTTCAATCAAGAAACAGCCTTATGTGTGATTTTGAGATTCAATAACAATTAAACATATCATTCGTTATTTTTGGCAGGAATTGGTTCAATTGCCTTATTAGACCAGATTAGCTGTACAGTGGGAATTAGCTGTACACACCCACACATTATGTCTCCATTGCTGAGAGAACGATATCCTTTTATCTTTTAACAGTTTAGCAATTGTACAATGAATCCAATCAATATAGATGGCCGGCATGAATGCGTCAGATGTAACTGATTTTGCATGAATATGCAATGAGCCTTTTTCTTGCTTGTTGGCATGAATCCAGCAGATAACGAACTCCATTCTCCATTTCCCTCTTGAGTCTGGAAGCAGCTCAAAACAGTAGCTGAAAGAAAAACGTACGGTAGATAAACTTTGGTCAGTGAACTTTTATTTTAGAGACCCTCAGAGAAATAATTTGGTCTGTGGTATTTCCCACGCTATTGTTCAGTGAATCTACCACTTCTAGCATACATGTCTCTGGTATTTAAAACCTTAGACTCAGTTCTTCCTAGTTCTGGAATCTTCGAGTATTCATTTGTCAGTCTTTCCTTTCTTGACATGTGAAGGTTTCTTATATGTATTCACTCTTTCAGACACAAGCAAATGGTTGCACTATGAGGACAAATTCATGAGATCAAAACTCCCTGGAAATATGCTAAAGTATTTGATCTTGTTCTAGAAATGCATGCTTTTTTGAAATTCAATTCCGCGTATTTTACCAGTATATATTTAATGTACGTCAATGGAAAGGATTCGAAACAGTAAATTTTAATGCTAATTCATAAGGTGACACTGCTTACAGGATTCTTTTGAAACAACCCTAAATTCCCACTACTGTGAACACTAACAATAATAATAGTAACTTTTCTTAGAACACTTTGAATTTATAAAACACTTTTATACATGGTATAAAAGCCC
Organism: Eidolon helvum; assembly: GCA_000465285.1. Taxonomy (NCBI): domain Eukaryota; kingdom Metazoa; phylum Chordata; class Mammalia; order Chiroptera; family Pteropodidae; genus Eidolon; species Eidolon helvum. The sequence continues at coordinate 47,960 of KE761116.1, read as the reverse complement.
TGTGAGACCGATAAGACAAGACTTACTATTTCCAGTTAGCAGATGAGGGAATCGAAACCAGGAAGGGTAGACTAACTGGCTCATAGTTAGAAAGAAGTAGAAATGATATCAGACTCCAGGCTCTAGAGCAAACAAACCCAGTGTGCTTTACAGTGAAAAATCCAGATTTAACCTAAAATGTAAAAGCAAAATAGCAACAATAATAATGTTGACATTTTTATCATAACTGGGCAAGACCAAAATAGAACGTGGGTAACATTTGGAAGCAGCAATTGGGAAGAGACGAGATTCATTGGGAAACATGAGGAGAGATTTTTCTATCTAAAAAAAGCACAGAGGCTCATCTGTGGACCTCCCGGTCCTCTCAGTTTCCATTAGCTGCAAAGAGCCAGCAGCTACCTGAAAAGTTACATGGAATAAGCACCTCTTAGCAAGACAAACAAGGTCGATGTCTTCGTTCCAAACTCTTCGATTTTCTTGATCACAATCCCTGAAATGTACACAGCTCTTTACAACTGACCAAGCACTGCCTCATACACGACTGTATTCAGTTCCCACCTCAACCTCACGAATAGGCCAGAGCAGATGCCATTCTCTCCATTTACTCCAGATGATGCTAATTTACCAAAAAAAAAAAAAAAAAAAAATTCATGTCACTCACCTGTGCCCTCGGTTAGTCAATCAGGGCTGGTCAAATTAGAATTTGGGATTGTAGATGCTTTGTGCAAAGCTAATCTCTCTATACGAAGCAGAGTCTTATTAACCGCTGTATCGGTCACTGACAGATATGGAGACAGTAAGCACAGTTACTTGAGCAAGAGAGTTTAGCATAAAAATAAAGTAGGTAAACAATGACATCAACAGAAAAATGAATGAACGTTGATTTTCTCTGTCTTGCTAAAATGCTTATCCGTAACATTTCAGGTAACTGGCTCCTTTGAAGCTAATGGAAACTGAAAGGGCCAAAAAACCTACATTTGAGTTTCGTTTCTTTTCTCATGTGGAAGATTTCTACTCAGCTTTCCAAATGAACCTTATCTCGTAGATGCTCCTCATCTACCTCGGTAACTGAAAAGCCAGCAAGAGAACTCGAAAGTATCCCAGAGGCGCCACTGCAGGAAGCAGCTGCCACTCCTAGGGCTGGCAGAATACAGGTTGGAATTCATGAATTAAACAATTAAACTTTGCTGAGGAGCCTTGCAGAAGGAACACAGACCTCTGAACAAAAGGCATCAACCATTAGGTGCTCTTGTCCCTGAGGGGTAAATGACAACAGTTCTGCAATTACTGGAAAAGCTACACATTGACTTGCTTGCTGCTGCTACAGGAAAGCCCCGTCACTTCTGAAATTAAGAAGCATCTCTAGGGTTAATCCCACAGGAACTAGAAGCACAGAGGAAGTAGCATTCTCTTCTTCCTCCTCCAGATTTGCAGCCTATCTATCTCCAGTGTCCCCTAGTAGCAGAACATAACAGGAAGCCAGCTGGCAAAACAAACATACTTTGCATAGTCTCAGCCCCAGTATTACCCACTAGAGTATAAATAGGTGCGGTGGGGGCTAAGAGACAATAGCAAAAAGCTACCACTGTCCATACTTTTCGATACTCAGCATCATTCCTGCCCTCTGCAGCTGTTTGGACATCTATACAATAGAAGTAACTCTATGGTTTGGCCTGACAAGATGCAACTATCTTCCTACAAACAAAGACACTCTCATCCTATTCCCCAAATAAGGAAACACAAAGTCCCGAGAATCTTTGCATCCACCTCTACATTATGTCAATTACCCCTCAACTTCTGTCAAGGTCTTTTCTGGATAGACTTTCACCCAAAGATTAATTTGTAAAGTCAAACTCCAACAAGATTTGTATAAAATAATAAGAGGCAGGGGGAGAGAGAAGAAAACAGATAATGCTTATGTGACAAGAAGAAAATATTTTCTATGGCTATTGCTGATCATGAGGTCATAATGGACTTCATATAACTGCCTTTTCCACTGCCCATCCCATGTTTTCTTTGGCTATAGTGAGAGCCTCGCTGGACAGGATATTTTCTACGGGGGCGACCCGTACCTTCTTCTTCTAGGGTCTAGGGCCAGTCTCTTTGTGGTGACTCCAATTTTTCATTACCTTTAATTACTGGCTTTGAAAGTACTGAGAGGCACCTAAGAGAACCTCCTGGGTCCAGATGTACTCCTTCTTGCTCCAGCTGGGAGTAGCAACCCAGTTCCCCTTGGTCATCAGGATCGATGCCCCTAGCCAGTAGAGTAACCAACCCCCTTTTTGGCCTCCTTGTTCAGCAGCATAAGAAAACACACAACGGCCAAGTGGCAGTCTCATCTTCTGATTCAATGAAACCCTGTTACAGGTCCTGGTGGAAGATTTTCTCTCTCGGGAACCAAGACCTCCAAACCAAATGGAAAGCAAAGAATTATGATTGGGTTACTGGGAAGAGGATCTGCGCCCAGTTCCACAGACCAGCCCATGAGTCTGGTCATGGGAGAGGCTATCCTAAAGGGTCTCTGATCATATAGACTCTCAACCACTAGGAATTTTGTCTCCCAAGTGACACTGTAGTTCTAATATTAGAGCATGGCAATAGGGTTAATTCTCTTTAAATGACACCATGGAATCAAATATTTGTATGAAGGACGTCATTCCTTATATTTTATTAAACTGATCCCAGGATAAACTCCTCTCCTAAGTTGACTAGACATTGCTCAAAAGCAAAGATAGATCTATTAGAGACCATAGAACACAGCAGATCATTTTGTACTTTAAATAGGACATTAATCTGATTAAAGGAAAATGAAGAAATCTACAAAAGGAAACAACTTCGTGCTATTCATTTTGAAGAAATAGTGAGAAAGTCTGGTCAGATGATAAAGAAGAAGCAAGAAAATTAACAAATTTAAAAGAAATAAATACAAACTGATACTATTCCAATAGTTCTGGAGCTCTTTGGATGGCCGCTTCATCCTTTCTTTTCCCCCTTAGATCCCCCCACCCCCCTCTCACCTCCACACACCCCTAATGACATGTTGCCCCTGCCGCTAGAATACACATTTTGATCAACGCCATACTGACTCTTTTACCACATTCCCAGGTTAGTGCTATTAGAGAGGGAACATTCCCGAAGGCTGCTGAAGGCCGATATTTGCATCTGTGGTTTGAATGTTTTGAGGTTAGTTTTTGTGTTTAGACTTGTATTCTCTGTAATTCGTATGGAAGCATTGAAACTAATTCTTTGGCACCCAGTTCAAATTCTAGGTCCCCACAATTCTTCAGAGAGAGATATCCCTAGGGACAAGACATTCAGAGAGAATTCTAGGGTCTTACCAGGGAGAGGGCAGGAACAAGATGGAGAGGTAAATGAAGGTTTCTGTTCCCTCTGAGCTCCAGTGAAGAAGCTCTAGATTTGGAATCTCCATTTCCATCCAGGACTGGCTGCCAGAGACCAAAGACCTCTCCCAGAGCCTCAAGAGTACCCACACCTCACTGCTTACAGATAGATACAGAGAGCCAACTTGGACAGCTGTGGAAGGGCAAGGCCCTGGATTTGAAAAAAAAAAAAAAAGTACCAAAGGGAAGATATCCAAAGGATGATCCCATCCCCTACTTTAAAATCCTACTGCCATCTTTCTAGCTCACTCACTCTGTATCTCACACTCTTTTGCTTGGGTTATTGTTAATAGTGTTTTGTAATGCCTGGCAAATAGTGAATGCTGGTTAAACTTTTGTTGAACGGATGGATAAAGGAAAGGATAAATCATTGTAATCTGTCTCTTTGCCTGCAATCTCCCTCCTTTCCAATCCATCTTTCGTAATAACATAGAAACCATCTTAAATATTTTACCCACCAACACACTCCACCCCACAAACAAACAAGGGACCATCAATGGCTTTCCTTATTTCCCAAGTATTAAACTGAACTCCTTAGCCTGGAATTAAAGTCCGACCCCTATTCTGTCTCCCACTACAGGCCTCCACTTACCTTAAGCGCCAGTTGTGCCAGCCACTAGCTAGGTTACCTGGAGAATTAACTTTGTGAGCTGCCATTTCTAATTCACATGTAGAGCTAAAAATATTGACCAAACATTTTCTCTTGCCCATCCCCATTCCCTGCCCACTACTCCACTTTTGCAACCTGCAAAAAATAAATGCTTACTCCTTTTCAGGGGGCTCCCACACAGTACTTTGTGTATGTCATTACCATGTATGCCAGCTTGCTTTATTGTCACCCATTGTCACTTCTTACCTCTTGTACTAGACCGTGAGCTCCTTGAGGGCAGGAGCTGTTTTTAACCATTGCATTCTTCACAGCACCTAGCTTTGTGCTTAAACATAGCAGACTTCTTTCGATAACTCCTTCAACGGATCAACTATGAGGGGCTCACGCAATCTCTCAATAGAGTGTGATGATAGGGACATTGAGAAGGCCATGTGTTCTCTTTCTTTCCTCAACTCCAAACTCTTTCACACTGAGTCTATTATTTAAGAAAAAAAAAAAATCTGCCATCACAGAACCATTCCTTTTAGCTTAAACTCTTGTCTTCTAAGTAAAATGGACATCCCTCTGGGAGAGTGGCAATACGCCTCTTTCTGAGGTCATGCTTCTAAGTAAGAACACGTGTATCAGATCCTTTCTGGGAAGCAGATTTTCATAGAGAAGATGAGAACCTGGTGCTTCTGAGGCACCAGATTGCAGACACAGAGATGGGAGGCCAGGGCCACCAAGATAAACTCCAACTAAGTCATAATCTTGCCCAGACTAGTCCTGACTGGTGGTCCCCGAGAGCCTCCTAGGTGGTCCGTAGATGAGTTTCTGAGGAATTCATGTTTATAATATGACTGTGTCTTTGTTTTTGTTTCTGGAATGAATTAATCATTTAGCTAGGATAGTAAATGAGGATCAGAAGTCGCCTTTCAACAGAAGCAGTTCTTTTTGTCTCATTAATTCTTGAGAAAATGTTTGGCCCTGTAGAATGTGAGTAAGTAAAATGTGTCAGCTACACGGTCTTTCCCCTGATAAAATGATACTCAAGAGAGAAAAGTGTGAGATCGCTGTTCTTATTCCTCCTCATTTTATGCAGAGTTGCTCTTTAGACCATCAGATTAAAACTTTGTCAGCATTAGGTTATCAACTCTCTTGAGAATGTCCCATTATTTCATGCCTCCAACTCATCTTTTAGGCTGCTCATTTCATCAAAAACATGCCTCTTCATCTGCCCAGAAACTCTGGTTCATTCTTCAGAAGTCAAGCCAAGCAACATTTCTCCACTGAAGGCTTTTCTAACTTCTCCAGATAGGTGTTGAAATCCACTTAGTTTCTATCGTTTATTTCTTTTATAACCAATATTACTATGCATTGAAACTATACATTTATTGATCTCATGTTTTGATTACTTATTACTGCATAACATACCACCCCCAAACAACAGTCTTTAAAATTTTTGTCATAATTTTATAAGCCAGCTGGGTTCAGCTGGGCAAGTCTTTCCTTCCATGAGTGTGGTAGTAGCCGAGTTCCCTCATGTGGTGGCATTTAGCTAGAAGCCCACCTAGAGCTGGAACATCTTAAGATGGCTTCTCATTCTCTAAGGCCTCTCTGCTCATGGCGGTTAATTATCCACAGCCTGTCTTGAACTTCCTCAGAGCATGGCAGCTGCACTCCAAGAGAAGTTGCCAGACTTCTTAAGGGCTAAACCTCGAGCTTGTGCAGCATCATTTGCTTCACTTTTTATAGATCAAAGTAGGTCACAAGCCCATCCCAAACTCAAGGGGAAGGAGGTAGACTTTGCTTCTTGAGGGAAGGAGCAAGAAAGAATTATTGGCCATGTTTAATCCACCACACTTCCCCACCAAAAAGTGAGCTCTTGTTCAGAGATCTCCTTTGTGGACAGTAGTCTTTGAGAAATCAGGAAGAAGATGTAAAGATATGCCATAAGGAATTTAAGATAAAAGGCAACAACAACAACAACAAAAGATTGCAGAACTTACATTCTGAAATTTCAAAAAATTATAGCTTTAACATGACTCAAGGAGTACAATGAGGGGAGTGGGAAATGGCCACCAATTTCATCTGCTTTCTCTCTAGATGCCTAAAAAACAAAGCTTGTTATAGCCAGAATTACTGTGAAAACATGCACTCCTTAGAGCTCCAAAATCCTTCATGTTCCACTGTCACCTACGATCCCAATCAACATGAGGTTAACCTGTTATCAGGTCTCAGGCCGCTGGGTATATTTCACATGTTTCAATACATTTTTGAAAATACTTTTTATCTAACACACCATTACACGTGATCTAGGAGGACTTAACCACCACATGTTCCCAGATGTTCGGTCTGAATATGAAACACTTTTACTTCATTTGCTAGAGGTGGGGTACACGTAATGAAAGGAAAGTAGAAAGTTTAACAACTGATTCCATTGCGTCAACTTATCAGGAGAGCTATATAGTCAGGTTCATGGTATAATAAGAAATTGATCATAATTGTAAATTGTGAATTTGGGGGTAAAATCTTTCTGGAGTGAGATTGGACAATATGTATAACAAAGGCATTGAAAATTTTGCATGTTCACAGGCAGAGGAAGGTCAGAAATTCTCCAGAGGAAAATTACAGTAGGTGCCAGAAGTGTGAATGGCATCTCAACTGGTAGACAAGGTCCCTGCCCTCATGGGGCTTACATTCTAGGAAAGGAAAGAGAAAATGAGTATACACATTGAAATAAGAAAATGCTCAACAGTGTTAAGTACTCTAAAGAAAACATATAGTTAAAGTGAGACTTACCAGTATAATAAATCCGAAGAGATGATCAGGAAAAGCCCATCCCGGGGGGAAACGTCTCCATAAAGGGTTATGTTCCAGTAAGTGTGGCTTTGATTTACATAATTCTTTAATGAATATGAATAATTTTTTTTTCAGGATATTTAGCCCAAGTGTTTCTTAAGCATTGTTCAGTTTATTGCAGATATTTCATGCAGATTTTCAACAGATGCTGGCAAATCTAAATATTTGTTCGTTTCTTAAGGTTGTTTGCTGAGGGCAGTATTTTGTATTTTCAGATAATTGCGTTTGTTTGCAAGTGACCTCGGTTTGTTGCGACGAATTGTCTGATCATCCCGAATTTGTCTGAGATCAGTGCAGTGAGAACACTTTTGTTGTCTTTTCCATTTTAATTATTTCCTTCATCTGATAATTACCATTGTCTAAAGAATTACAAAAGGGGCCGCAGTAAGAAAAGACACATGCAGATATTTTCTAAAAACTAATTTGGGCAACTAACTTCATTATCCCATCAAATAAGTGCTCCCCCCGAGCTGGGGGCAGCATCTTTCCAAAGCACACTGTAAGCACGGGCACAGCGGCATCTTGGGAGGAGGCAGGCATTTCAGCATCAGGAGTCAGCTGAGTTTTTTCACAGGTCATCCAAGGACCATATGGAAAACAGCTCACACGTGTTTATACCTCAATTCCAGAGAAAAGTCCTAGGCAATTATGACTCTCTAACAGCCAATGGAAACCGAGGCATACACCAGCAACCAATTTGCTTAGGGACAGTTGGCAAACGGGATTGAAAAAGAAATGACCTCTGTTGACCTCTGGACTTTGGTGAGCCTGTTTCCTGGTGGCAATTGCATAGCTCGCAGCTATATTCCCAGTACCTAGCTGAGTTCCTGGGACAAACTAGATACTTGTGTTAGTTTTCTATTGCCATGGTAACAAATTCCCACAAATTTAGCAGTTTAAAACCACACGTATTATCTCACAGTTCTGAAGGTCCATGGTCCAAGAACACCATGACTCAGCTGGAAGCCTCGGCTTAGAGTTTCACAGGCAGAAATCAAGGTGTAAGGAGCACTGTGTTCCTTTCAGGAGGCTGTGAGGATGAAGCCGCTTTCAAGTTCACTCAGGTTGTCGGCCAAATTCAGTACCTTGTGATTAAAACCGTAGCCCCTGTTTGTTTGCTGGATGTAAGCTGAGGGCCATTTCCAGCCTACGGAAGCCATCTGCAGTTCCTGGTTCATGACCTACTTCATCTTCAAAGCCAGTAACTATGGGTGGGTCCCTCTCACACTTTTAATCTCCCCTGCCTCTTATTCCACTTCATTTCTCCTAGACTCTGTTTTCCTCTTCTACCTTTAAGGGTCCGCTTATATTGGGTCAACCAGAACTAATCCAGGACCATCTCTCAACTTTAAGGTCAGCCATATTTAGCCATATTTCTTCCATCAGCAAAGTCTCTTTTGCCATGGAACATTAATCAATTCATAGGTTCTGGGGACTACACCATGGGCATCTTGTGGCGGCCATTATAGTATAAGCCACAGCACTCAATACTGTTAAATAAATGAAAGATTTACCTAAGAGCAGGCGCTAATACTATTTTCTCTGCAGTGGAGCAATATACCCAGAGACTGAATCTGGAGGATGAGGACTTATGTGGACATAGGAGAGAAGCAAACACTGTCACATAGCCTCCCTACACCAGACCGGGTCTGGTCCCTTCCTGTGAGTCTTCATTGAACACAAGGCGCTGTGAAACAGACACATTATCTCTGGGTTTGAATGATGACATTAAGACTCAAACTAGTCATGTGATCTGTGTAGCAGCAGAGTTCCCCGAATCCAAACCCACGTGGTTTGCTCATTACACGGGGTGTCCTTTTGCTTAGACATGCCATACCCACATGTCATCTTGGTGAAGACACACACTCTGAAACAACAGCACTCAAATCCAGATCCGGGACTTACCAATCGTATGACTAAATGCTTAACATCTCTGTGCCTCGGTTTCCTCATCTATTAAAAATAGAGATGAATAGAGATGATTGTACCAGATTCGTAGAGTTATTATGAGGATTAAATGAGTTAATAGTAGCAAAACTCTTAAAACAGTGTCTGGCATTGCTTAAGTGTTAGCTATTACTCTCATTATTGATTTGAGCAATTAGATTTCAACAGTATTTCTTACCTTCCACTTCGTATTTTTTTTTAATATCTTACTTCTGAATAAGTTTATCATCTCTGGACATATTTGCATCTGTACTGACATTTTTGTTCTTTTTCTTCCCCCATAAGTCCTACGGGATGGTAAACGAAAGTGACATTGGTAAGATAACACTTTTGAAATGATAACTATGCCTAAATAATAGATTAGAGAGAATACGTGTGTGTTTGCCAAGGAGGTGGGAGATGGGGAGAGCAAAATTTCTACCAACACCAAGAAGTTGCTCTGGGCTGGGTGGAGTGAGCCACAAAGTGAGGGAGGTCAGTGGAGCCCAAGGAAGGTGACTGGCATGGGGAGACCATGGATCGGGCATGGTGTCATTCTCTAGACCCCAGCCAGACTCCATTCCCCAGCAAGCCTTTCACATAAGCATGGGCTGGATGGGCTCCTGTTGAGCAGAGGAATGCACGGCCCACACTTAGGATCAAGGGGCCATATCCAGTGGCAACTTCCTTCCAATGGCAGTAGGCGGCACCCATGGATGATGGAGCAGAAGCGTGCCCATCTGTTGCATAGCCTTGGATCTTCATTCCCCAATTTCTTTCCTCTCATTCTCTCTTCTTCTACTCCTGTGACCCCTCCTTCTTTTTTGGTATCAAGATGACAAGAATAGAGAAGACCACTGTCAAGCTTATTAGACACAGGATGAGCATTTTGGCTGTACCTCAGCTGACCACTGTTCTCAACCATTTCACGAGGGGCACCAGACACAAATTCTTTCTTGTCTTTGGACACCAGAGAGGAAGAAATCATTACCCATCTGATCTGAATGCGGAATAACCACCTTCAACATGAAGCAGAACTATGAGTCCCAGGGGAAACGCATTCCTGATTCCTATAACCTAATGAACACCAGAACTGAATCCATATGGAGGCATTTACTCTTTCACTCACAATGAGGGTGGTTTGCTATATTGAAGGAGATCTAAGAACAGCATTTAAAGAAGGAGATATGCAAAGAAAAGAAAATATTTCCATGCTGTCAGTAGTGTGTGAACATTCATTTGATCATTCCATTCTGTGATCTGTTCATAGCAACTGTTGGACTGTGTAGCTGTCCAGCCAACAAGTCTCTTCCATGAATTCTATTTCCCTGTTGGGCCATCTGCCAAGAAAAACAGATTGAACTTTAGCTCCAAGTCTGAAAAGTTTCCTTTTACTGACCAGAGTTACACCCGAGTCTATTATCCTAAACTAACTGATAAAACAATCCCTTGGTGCTATTCTTTGAACAAGTTGTGTAAGCTAAGACTTAGTGAGGAAGGGAAAAAAATGGCATATAAAGGAAGTTTTTGAGCTAGCAGCTATCCTAGTCATTAATTTCAGACATTGTGCAAACATTTCACACCTTAGGGTTGCAATAACAAGACCTACAAACTTCAAAAGTACAGGCAGATATTTCTGAGTTCTTTTCTTCATCTCACGCAAAAATCTAAACAGCCATATGTTACCTTATTTTTCGAGAGAGATATGATTTACATTCATACATTCCATTTTGCCCTAAATCTGGAAATAATTTCCCCTGGATATGAAGGCAAAAAGAGAGGGAGGGCGGGGACTGCTGCATTCACACACAAAACTGTGTTTACGTCCCTGTCACTCTGGATACTTCCATTAGAGGGTGCGTCTCTTTATATTGCAATTATTCATTCAAATCTGTTTGTTTGTCTATCGCTCCCATTAACTGAACAGTGCAAGATCACCCACCAGAATTTGTGCTTTGGCCCTTAGCTAAAAGAGGCAGCGACCAAAAAATAGACATAATTTGATAATTAATGTTTATTTTTAACAAAACCATTGATGTTATCACCACAGGAAAAAAAATCAGTCCTTTTTTTTTGGACTTTCTTACACTTACTTTAAAATTGAGTGTTGTTTAGATTTGAATTGTATTGTGGGTGAAGAAGGGCCACCAAGGACTTTATCTATCACTCCCCATGAGTTTCTTGAGAGAGAACTTCCAAAATTCCTCCTATTCACCATAGAAGTCTGAGGCAGGGTCCTTAGCCAGAGCAATGCCTGGTGCAGAGCAGGGGTTCAACGACATCAGTTAAACAAGTGAGTAAATGAGAATTGGTACCTCGACTTCCCAGCACAGACTTGGCTCTTTAATAAGAGTTTAATCAATATCTATTGATTTATCAGAGTGGCAAAGCTTAAGTTTTCTTCTAGAAAATAAATGGAGTGAACAACTTAAAAATAAAATTATTGATAGTTAAATGTATCAGGTTGCTCATGTTGCCTCTCTCCCTTTCCCTTTCTCTCTCTCTCTCTCTCTCTCTCTCTCTCTCTCTCTCTCTCTCTCTCTTTCTCTCTCTCTCTCTCTCTCTCCTCTGACATACCTCATAACAAGGTCTTTCTGAAGCTCTGTGGCCAATGCCTGCTGCTTCTCCTTACACCAATAGGAGGTTTTATTTTCTCCTCCATGTGTCTTGTTTGATTATATTTGTTGTCTCTCATAACTAGGCCGGAGCAAAGAATGCGAGCTGTAGGATTGGATCAGAATGCGAGCTGTAGGATTGGATAGTTGAAGGTGCCTGTACATTGAACCTAAGGGGGCACATGAATTGAGATGGGACTTAGAGCTAGTTGCGGCATATGGTTAAGAGGGGGAGGTCCTAACCAAACCAAACACTGACGAGCAGCAGAGAGAAAGGGCAGCAAACAGCTGTCACTGGGCAGTTCCAAGAAGGGATGATGGACTTTCCCGAAGGAAACAGTTCTAAGAGAACTTGGAAACAGGGACGTGGGAGCAGGCAATACTTAGACACTCAGGGAAATGACCAACGTGTCTGATAGTAAAGAATAAAGCATCATTATCAGCTAGGCTCAAAGGAGCATGATGAGGGTGGAATATCAGCAGAACAGGAGGCTGGCAGGAGCCTGGAGGGCACTGGTCCTCAAGGACCTGGAAGAGCAGCTAAGTTAACAAGACTGGAATTCAGAACACCATTTCCCAAAACAAGAGTCAAAGATGGAAATTCTGTGCCCCGAGCAGAAGAGCAGCCCAAATCAGAATCAAACTGATGCCAAGACGCACCTTAAAGGCCATCACCCCCACTCCCAAATTATAGCCCGGAACAAGATTGCCCAGAGGTGGAAATCTAGGGGATGAGCACACCCATTCATTTATAAAGCTGCCGACTCTGTGCTGGGCCCCGGGCTAGACACCAAGAGCTAGTGGAGATTAAGATGACACGGCACAGCAAGGAAAGAGGAAAGAGAACATCGTCACTCGGTGTGTGGCAGGGAACGGCAGTGGGAGGGGGCATCGGAAAGGGGAAGCTGAGAGACGTGGAAAGAAGGAAAACAGGCAGGTGAAAACATTTCAGAGCTCCACTTTGTTTTCTCCATAATTCAGGTTTCTATAATTGGATATTTAATGAGGGCAAACTTCTTATATCAAGTTGTCCTCTCACTATTTATACTGTTGGTTCCTATCAATCTCTAAAGATCATCACTAGGGTTAAGGTGACAGAGCCAAGACAGCACATGTGATTTGCATCCCCTGACCTGTTTCTTTCCATCCCTGCTCTACCTCCCCACCTCTGTCACGGTACCCACCACCCACTATTAGGACAACCAAAAACCTCGGAGTCATCCTTGATTTCTCTCCTTCCTCATCACTTCTGCTCCCAACAGCCAACCCATTAGCACATTCTGTTCAAAGGCTATTTCCTAAGTATATCTGAATCCATTCACTTCTCTGCATCTCTGACGACACTCTCCAGCACAAGACACTAACTCTTACCTGTACTACTGCAATAGCCTCTTAACTGGTCTCCCTACTTTTACACCTGCCTCTCCCTAAATCCATACTCTGCTGGAGCGATCATTTCACACCTGCTCAAAGACAACCAATGGCATCCTGTCCCACTTCGAGACCTTGCCTGGCCCTACCTATTCATATGTGCTGATTCCTAATCCCCACCCTATGCCTCTCCCCTCTAATTCACTACATCCTAGCCATACTTCCCTTATTTCTGTTCCTCAGCCACTGATCTATTCCCACTTTAGGGTATCTGCACTTCATGAACACTCTGCCTGGAACATTCTTGTCCAATCTTTCCATGGCTGGCTTCTTCACTGGCTCGATTCAAACTTCCCCTTTCTCAAAGAGTTTTTCTTCCTTACTTATCACATCTAGAAATGCGATCATAAAAATAACCCTGTTTGTTACTGAATTTTAAAGTCTTCCTCTATTGTCTTATACATCATCTTAAGAATGTTGTCTACTTTCTTTGGTAAAAAAATAATCATAAAGAAATTATTTCTCTTAGCAGCTATTAAATTCAGGACACAAAATGAAGGCACTTCAACCTCAGATGTCTTTAGTAGGCAATTTTACAAACCTCTATCTGCTAGAGTTACTGTTGGGTCTAAGCTCACCAGAAAGTCTGGTAAGTTCCAATAAAACCTAACTGTTTATTTTTCAAAATGTAGACATATGAAGTATCATGTTGGAGCAAAAGAAAGTACTAGAGTTTGATTTTGCCTGACACTGCACATAGAGCTATGACTTGCAGCTTTCTGGCTCGTGGTTAGTACATGACAGCAAATTCAACATTTCAACACTTAGAGAAAATCACTGAGTTGGGTATGCTCTTCCCACAGTTAGGGCTACAGTACAGTTGGAGAAAACAGGTTAAATTCTATGGCACTATGAAAGTCTTTGGTAAAGATTGTGCCTCTCCTCTTGCTAACTAACCATTCCTGCCTCCTTGAAAAAGAATGAACTTCCAGCTACCAAATCTAATCTTGAGTGTCCAGGTAATAATAAGCACTCTTTATTGGACCAGAAATCTTGCCAGGCACTTTACATCCATTATCTCTACCTCTCGCAACCACTGGAAAGGTTAGCCTCATTTTTTATACGAGGAAACTGAGGCTTGAGAGCCACATGAGGGGACGGAGGAAGAGCCTGTATTCAAATGCCTATCTGTTCAGCTCTGTCTTGTGCTGCTTTTGTTTGTCACCATACAGGCTCCAATTTCTTTGACTAATTGAGCTCGAAAAACTGGGGCTCACCTATCATCTTTAGAGAATATAAATGAGCCTTATCATATGAAGGAAGTGAGACAGAAAAGATAATAGAAAGAAAAAGGGCAGAGATTGTAATAAAGGGGAAAATTGGCACAAAAGTCCTTATTCTTTGAGGTGGAGAGAGTTTATTGGATTTCTGGCAAAATCCACTTTATCTTCTCAATTCAATCAGATTGATAAACCTCTGAAGATTTATACCATGCTGTCATTGTTTTTCTGACCCATCTGGTGAGTGTGATCATGTTCAAACATTAAATGGGAGGAAAATAAATGTGCATTCTTTCTGGAATGGCACACACATATGTTCTCAGCCTGACAAGTCAGATTCGGCTGAAGAAGACACACACACACACAAAATGGATCTGCTTAAACAGGAATGAGCTCAAATCGGTTCCCAAGCAGCTGCTTTATTTTGAGCAAAGCTGCATGTAACACTAGATGGGATTAAATATCTCTTTTTCTGATGAAGAGCTGGCCAAATGTTTCCTAGTTTCTAACTTTGTCCCCTTGTTGGATCCCAAAGAGGAACAAAGAGGACCTTCCAAGATATCTCCTATTGAATATGTCAGTCAAGATTCTTCCTTGCCAGAACTTTAGTAACTGAAGAAAAATGTCTCTAGGTGAATTGCCTGAGAATAAATCACTTCAATCTGCAGAGAACTTGATTCTTTATTAAAGTACTCTGGGACTTCTGGGAAATCCTATTTATTTATTTTTAGTGAGGTGCTGATATTTATTGTCAGTTTTAGTGGCATGCCAAAAAGATTCTCTCTCTCTCTCTCCCCCCCTCTCTCTCTCCCTCTCTCTATCTTCCCACCCCCACTGACTAAAGGTACTAATTAGCTAGAGGTAAATTCTCTCATTTACCCAAAAGGATCACAAGAATATTTTATTTTAAAAAGCATAGTTTTGCCTAATATTCTCATGTGGCATTCCTGTGCATCACTTAAGAAGCAAATATTCTTTGTGTTCCATTCACAGATAAGACACTGAGCCAGAGAGACATAAAATAACTGTATTAGATGGTAAATTCTAGATCTCTAAGACTAAGCTAGACTTGGAGCTGGCAAGTTTTAAAAACCACGTTTCCTACCGTAGGTGTGTTTTAAAACAACTGTATCTTTTTAAAGATGACTGTTTTGTTTAAGTTTTCTTTGAGTACATCTGACTAGAAATGACCTGCTATTTCTTTTTCTTTCTTTTCCTTCCTTTCTTCCTTTTGCATTTGTCTTTATTGCCCAAGGTAAAATTGGCTTTCTAGTTGTGACCCTGGATTTTGATTTGTGAAATTTTCTGAAACTTCCTGAGAATTAAAAACGCCGGTGAAGGAGCAGGTGGGCGCCGTGACTGCACATGGGGGCAGGTGCTGGCACGCATGCTGCTTCAGAAGGAGTCAGAATGCCAGGTATGCCTCTCAGCCTCTCCTGTCACTCTCCTCTGCTGATTCGTGCATTCTCACAGCCTGGAATGCCTTTGGAAACTCAGAGGCTTATGCTCCAAGCCAGGCTGCCAGAGTTTGAGACTAGTCACATGGAAAGTTCTGGAAATTGACCATTAATCTAGTAAAAGAAGAAGCATGAAAAACAACTTCATGCTGTCAAATGTCAAGTTACTAACATGTACATCTGTGGAAGAGGCTCAGAGATCTCTTGAAATAAATTATTTTATCTCCTGGCAATGTTTTCAAAGTGTGGCCTTTGGGAACCATCTGAATTAAAATCATT
>KE761116.1:18589-32170 GCA_000465285.1 Eidolon helvum | reverse complement strand
AAAATCATTTGCAGTGTGTGTGCGGGGGGAGGGGGGGACGAGGTGGGGAGGGACCCTCAGGGGAGGGAACAGTGTTCAGACTACAAGTTCTAAGTGAATGTTTTCAAATTGCAGGTCTCCGCCCATCCCTGGCTCATAAAATAAATTACTGGATAATGAAAGGTTTTTGTTATTTTCATGAAATAATAGAATATAGTAGAATAGATAGAACAAAACAGAAGAGAGTACATTGCGTATGATAAGCAAAACAGTATACTGGGAACGTGTGTGTGTGTGTGTGTGTGTGTGTGTGTGTGTACCATTCTGTAATGTATTGTGTATTTCTAGGTGTATGTCAAGGCCAAAAGAAGTTTGACAAATAAAGTAGTTTTCCAGACAGGTCCTACCTACCTTAATCCTGGTCATGGCGGGAACATAATGGACAACTTTCAGATATAGTTGGGCCTGCATCCTGTTAGTCTTAGCTCGGTCTTTGCTCAGCGCCAGTCTCGCCCAGACATCAGACTAGAATTAGCCTTGTAGCCTTAAGCCTAGTCAAGATAAGTGTCTTAGGGATACACTTAGTCCTAGCTTCAGCCCCTCTTGTAACCCCATCACAGGCAACAGGCTCTTCAATTAGATTTCTATACTAACTGACACTCAAATTCCTAGGTAGTCCTGGAACCCTGCTCTTAAAATCCATAGTCAGAGTTTGCACCAAGCCCTAACAACCAGCCCGAGTATTGCTTAGTCATCTTCCAAAGGATGCGAACCCTGCCGTTTTACTCCACACAAGAGCTGGAGTCCTATGTTCATCCATCAGCTTCCCCTCAGGAATTGCACTGATGCCGTAATTCAGACCATCACCAACTACTAGAGACTCTGGCTACTGATGCCCCTCGGGCAGCCTCGAGCCACCTCTCAGCTGGTTCACGGTGCCTCATCTGGAGTTGGGCTTTGAGGTCTATCTCGAGGTGGGTTCTCCAAGTGTGGTCTCAAATAACCAGCATTAGCATCACACGGTAACTTGCTAGAAGTGCAAATTATTGGGCCATCACAGACCCGCTGAATCAGAAACTCTGGGGGTGGGGCCAAATCATCTGAGTTTTAACAAGCCTTCCAAGTGATTCTGGTGCTTGCGACAGTTTGAAGACCACCATTGTTCTGAGGCAAAGGGGAATGTACTAGAAAATCTATTGACGCTTGTAACAAAGACAAAACATCTTCTTTCTTCTGTTCCCTCACACAGATTGCGAGGGTGCCATGCTCAGATGAAAAGTGTTCATCTATTAACTCTTTCATACATTATATCAGAAATATTCCTACTGCGGTCCTAGTTCTTACGGTTTTTCTGGATTAAAGTATGAGGGCGTTTAAGTAGATCTAATTCGATGAAAACTGAGAAGATAATAACAGAATCGTTTTGAGGTTTGCAAGTTTCCGGAACACTGAAAAGTTTTCGCTTGTTAAATTTCACTTGCTAAATTTCCTTATTCCAGCTGGGACTTTCAGCAAAAGAGATAAGAATCTCAAGAGACATCTTTTTTCTCATGAAAACACAAATCGGTGTTTGCTTGTTGGCTTTGTCTTGTTTTAGGTTTTTCTTCCTTTACAGTCAAAAGCTTCAGATAAAAATCCAGATATTAGGTTCCTTCCAAATGCATTCTTTTAGTTTTCCCATCAGCTAATGCCTTAAAGCTCATTTTACTGATGAGTATTTAGAACAATTCGCATGTAACCACTATGAGAAGACAGCATGCTTTAGTGATGAATAAAGTTTCTCAATATTTTTTAACTATATTCTGTTATGAACTTCTTAGTAATGAGACCACCTCATTCAGTCATCAGCCTGTTAACCCTCAGCCATCCACGTCCAAGTATAGACGTGCACACTGATTTTTACACAGTTAACACACATATCTACTATTTCTAGACTAGAAACAATGATTAGGCAGACAATAGAAACTAAGAATCAACCAACACAAATAAACACAGAGTTGGACTCAGGTACCTCATGTTCACTCACACGTGACTTGCTACAATGGACTCTCATCTGTCCAGTGTCACTTCTTTGTGAAGTGACCCCTCTACCATTCTGTAGGGACCTCCTTAGACCATGTGCTGCAGGGGGACTTGATATCACCTCCAAGATAAAGGTGTGGCCAGGACCCAGACTAACTCACCCACAGAACTAAACCCATCTCTCTGAGCACAGACATTAGACCAGGAAATGTCCCTGTCCTAAACCGATCCAATCAGGATGTTCCCAGGGCCCTTGTCACTAGAGGCAGCTGCTCCTTCTCTATAACAATGGACACTGAAGACCACATGCATATGAAACATCTGGAGGAGAGGTGCCACGTCCTGGGGAGAGGATGAGAGGAAAACAGGGAGGAGGGTGTACGTCGAAGAGGCCTAGAGCCACCTATGCCCAAAGACAAAGCACCATTTTGACTCTCCAGGTACCTGTGTCAGTCAATCATCCTTTTCACAAAATCTACTGTGAACTGAGTTTTCATCGCTCGTGATCAAAAGCCTCACACAGTTTGCCAAATATTTTTGTAAATTAGTTTTCTAATTTACTCAAGAAATGAGGAAATCATCCTCAATAGGCTTTTTTGCAGGTCTGTGATTCTAAAACATCACTTATTCCCTAACTTGGGCAGATTATTTTTTAATGAAGTCTGATAATTTATCTATTTCAGTTTTCTTTTATTTAAATGAAATCAAATTTATCCAGTCTAGATTTTCTATGAAGATTAAGTCAAAATTTGTGGGTGCTATGAAGAGAAAGTCTTCTGGCCCGATGCTAAACCACTCTCTCTAATGTTGAGACACCGGAATCCGCAAGCACGCCTGTGTAAGGTTCGCTGTCATCTTGCCATTGACCTTGTTTTGTAACTGGTACATCAGCCCCTTATTTGGTTCTGGTGAGAACCAAACAAAGAGCAAAAGCAGAATGCCTTGATCCCATTTACTGGCATGTCGTGAGCAGTTGCATCATAAGAACACAAGCATTGACGGCCCCGATAAACCCGAATGAACACAAGAAAAGGTTTCATTGCTCTGTAAACAGTTTTATACATAAATGTCACATGAAAGGCAGTGGTATTAAAGATTTATGCCATGGGGTTGCCTGGAAAACATCACCCAAGCACTGTTGTTCCTTTGGCAACAGATATAATGGCACTTACTGTTTGTTTAATCTGGGCCTCTCTTTCCTAGAACTCTATGCTGTCAAAATAGTCCTTTGTTCTTAGTGTCTATGTGTAGAATTTTATTATGGAGAACTGCGGCCATTTTATTTCTTTTATAAAAAAAAAAAAAAGTAGACCAGAGGCAAATATGAGAAAATGTTAACAAAGCCTATGCTTAAGGATCAGGAACACCAATGTTTTTGTCATTTGTACGTGGGCTCTACAGGTTATACCAAGTTATCACCCATAAATAGAAAGATTCCAGAAGGATCTGGGAATTTGTTTTTTATCCTGATAGTAGCACCTAATGATTTTAAAAAAATAGTTCTCGTGATGTATCATTGATATTGATGAGATGAGAAATAAACCGCATTTAGGTAAGAATATTACTTGAAAACAACTCAGAACATCGAAGTTGCCAGATTTGGAATCTACCCTCAAACCTATCTGAGCCGCACAGAACAAAAACTCAATTCACCGTTTGTTAAGGCAGTTTCTTCATTTTTAAGATGGGAATTCTGTGGAGGGGACTTAAACTACCACAGAGAAATGCTGCGGGTTGTCAATAACGAAATCTCACATGCAGAGGAAGGTGCCACATACACATAAGCTGGATAATTATTTTGCAAATAATTTGGATTTTTAGTGCTTTAGTATTATTTGTCATTTTCATTATGGCTTTGCCACTGAATAAAGGCAAGGAATGTGGGGGAGGAGGGTTATAGCATAAAAGCAATAGCTTTTTCATGCATGCATATTTCTTTAAGCCATTCTAATGTTATTAACACAGGGCCTACTCTAAGAATGCAATAACTATACATCAAAAGGAATTTTTCAGACTAACTTTCTTTTCATGTCATTAAATAAGTCAATTAGTGGACAATATTATTCATTCATGGAATCTGGCATTATAGAGACCCAAAATATGTTGTCCTATGCACTGCCTACTTCTAAGATATGTTGGAATTCAAATAACACAAATCTCAAAGAAGATGTCTTGACCTTATATTCGAATATGAACAAATAAACATACTTAAACATTTAAATGTTTTAAATTAAAATATGTTATTAAAGGTATGACCACTTTTTTATGATTTCCCAAATTTAACAGACTTTTTAATCTAATGGACCAATAAACAATTATAATACTTAGTTCAACAGGACTTATATTAACATCATAATTTATATTTATTTTTACATTTTTATAATCAAACTATAGTCATAGATAGAGTACGGGAAGTTAAGTTACATTTACAGAACAGAATGTAAATGCCAAAAACTTGAATAATGTAAAAAGAAAGATAGAACTAATGAAAGTCAGTAGTCATTAGAAAAGGCTGACTGACCTACAGCGGGGCTAATTTTCTCAACCTCTGTAGTGAGGACTCAAAGAAATACCACCTAAAATAGAGGAATCAAAAAACAGAGATGTAAGTATGCTAAGTATGCTATGGTCTGAATGTTCGCATTCATTTGTTGAAATTCATTTGTTGAAAACCTAATGCCCAAGGTGATGGGATTAGGAGGTGGGGGCCTTTGGGAGATACTTAGGCCACTAGGGTAAAATCTTTGTGAATGCAACCTTATAAAAGGAACCCCAGGGAGCTCTCTTATCCCCTTTCTATCACGTGATCATGCAAAGAGCCAGCAGCCTGCAACCCGGAAGAGGGCCTGTACCACAACTTGACCATGGTGTTAACTTGATCTTAAACTTTCCAGCCTTCAGAACTGTGAGAAGTAAATTTCTGTTGTTTATAAGTCACCCAATCTGTGGTATTTTGTAATAGTGGCCTGAACAGACTCAGACAAAATAGAAGTATAGCACACAGAGCTACATAGGTTATCATGAGCTAAATAGAACCTAATCTATAAAGGAGGGTTAAAAAATGTGGGTGTAAGTAAGACAAATATTTCACCTCTAAGAGCAGAGATCAATACTAATATGTTTGAGTTTAAAATGTACAAATATATTATTTTGTGTTACAAGGAAACTATCAGAAAAATAAAGCCAGAAATAGCTCATTCGCGGTCCTCACCTTATTTGATCTACGAGCAACATTTGACCAGCCAATAACTCCCTCCTTGATGACCTGACTCCCTTGGCTGCCAGGTCTCAGAGTTTTCCTCCTACTTTACTTGTCCCTTCTCAGTCCTCTGTGCTGCTTCCCACTCTCCAAACTCAATGTCAGGGTGCCCCAGGCCTGCACTCAGCCCCTTCGTAATGACAGTGCCTTGGCACAGGATCGTCTGCATGTTTTTTAACTTAGATTTTGAAAATTGCAATTAATCATGACCATTTTAGCTAACAAATATTTATTAAGAGCCTGTGATGGGCAAGGCATGTATTATATTCTTGGTCAGCACTGTCTTTTCTAGAACAGTCTATGACGATAAAAACATGCTATATCTGCTCTGTCCTAATTGGTAGCCACTAGCTCGGTGTGGCTATTGAGTGCCTGAAATGTGGCTAGAGCATTACTGATGAATTGAACTTTTAACTTAATTTAATTTTAATTCTAATAGTCACGTGGCTAGTATCTACCATATCAAACAATGTACTTCTAGAGGCTCAGCTATGAAAAGGACATTTATGGTGATCCTGATTCTTGGATCTTCCTTCAAAAAAGAAAGGATCCCACCAAAGAAAACCAAGGAAATTCTAGAAAATAGAAGATAAGAAGGTCTTTATCACTATTAAAAATAGGCCAACTATATCAAACTCTGTCATACAAAGATTTTGGAAAGCTGTCCTAATTTTTACTGGTAAGAAATAAAGGTAAATCAATTTTTTTCATTATTAATTTTTTAATAGTATTTGTACATTAATCTCATTTTTAGCTTCATAAATTTTGGTAGTTTGGGAATAGAAAGTTATAAAATGAACAAAAGAAAACCTGAGGCATAATAGACTCATTTTAGCCAACTTTAATTTTGGTCTTCCTTATTTTCCAACGTCGTCTCTTCAGTTTCAAAGATCTCACTGGAAGTGTTGTTATTTCATCTGTCTCTAATTCTGAACTTCCTGCTCAGAGTTTGTTTTCTGATATTTATCATACGTCTTGTGAAAGTCTCCCCACATAGCTGATACTGGCCTTTTATTATTGTAAACTTTTGTGTGTCCATAGTCCACTAATGGCAAAGGAAGGGAAATAGCTGACGTTTCACTCTAATTTACATATCATTGTATTAGGATTTCTATTTCTTTATTCTGCTTTGCCTCAGAGCATATTTTCACATGGTAGACGTCTAAGTTTCAGTTGCTCAGACATTTTGAGTATATAAAAAGAAAAGTTCTTAATTTAGAATTTATAAACTATTTTTAAGTGAATAAACATCTGTTATATTTAGATATTGTTCATTTGTTGTCTATTTCATATTCCAAAAGCCACGCCCATTATTATTTCTGAGGCATGCCTCTCTTGTGAGACTTAATTACTGGTAATGGAACATAAGGCTACTGTGAGACACACCCTTGAACTTTCTAAGATCCAGCTGAAAGGGTGTTCTAGTTGCCATTTAATTTTTTACTTTTTTCGAGGGTGTTTTAAAGGTTACTGCTCAGTATTTACTTTTGGTCCTTAAGCCTTGGAGCAAAACCTGGAATGGAAGGCGACATCTTGCTGGAACACCCTAATTTTTCCTACATTCTCAGGCTATGTCTTTACTTAAGACTCTTTTAGTACAAGGAAAGATGGGGTGAGAAAATTGTTTTTCCCTAAACAGCAACTCTGGTTCTCTAGAGTCTCTCAAAAAAAATTTTTTTTTAAACTAGTTATTTTCTGAGCTCATCGTATGTAGCTAAAAAAGCCAGCTAATACTTCAACATCCTAATAGAAACCATCTTGCCCAAGTCCACGAGTTTGTTGGTTACATTTCTATCTTCTAGTTTACCACAGAAAATCGTTACACCAAATGCTTCATGGTTACATAACATGAGTCACCAGTTCTTCAGGCTTTTATGATAGTTCCTTCAACATTTTTCCAACCTACACCACCACCCATTCCCACATGTTTTAGGTTTTCCTTGCAGCCAGGACAGCACTTATTAGTACCAATTCCTGTATAGGTTTACTATTGCTACAAAAATGTTGCATAACAAACAGCTACAAAAAAAGTCAGTGGTATGCAACCATAAACATTCATTTAGTTCACATATCTGTGGACTGGCTGGAGATCTGCTGATCTAGGCTGGGGCAGCTCGGCCGAGTGGCTACGCACCGTGTGTCTCTCATCCTCTTGCTGGAATCTGTGGACTAATCTGGGAATGTTCTTTTCATGCAACAGCTGAATGCAAGAGCCCGAGACCTACCATGCAAGAGCATTTCCGGTCTCTGCTGAGTCATGCCTGCTAATAGCCCATTAGGCAAATCACAGTCTAAACTCAAAATCAAGGGGTAGGGAAGTACTGCTTGTCCACTGTGAAGCCAAAGACAGTCACGTGCCCAAGTTCACGAAAGTGAGAAAAGGGAGGGCATATATCTGACAACAGTTAAATCTGCCACAAGGAAAAGCTTGGTTCTTCTTTTGAGTTCTTTCATAATTCCTACATAAGTTAGGAACCTCTAGGTATAAGCAACTAAAATCAATCTGGCTAAACTAATCACAAAAGGGATTCATTGGAAGAGTATGGAAAAATTCATCAAATAGAAGAAAAAAATCTGATCACATAGGCCTCAAGAAAAATTAGGGTCAGGAAGGCCCCAAAAATCTAGATAACAGAAATTCATAGGACTCTGGGGACTTTTACCTCATTCTCAAATTACTCAGCTTAAGATTCAAGTTCCCAAGACAGAGTCTAGCTCAGCAATCCTACTCAACCTTTACCGAAAGAGTGAGAGTCCTATCCCACCAGACCTGCCAGTAGCAGGGAGGTTTGGTCTGGTGCTCAGAGGAGAACCAATGTCCTGTTAGCAGAAGTAAGGTGGCTTCATGCTGAGAAGGCAAAAATCAAGCAGTCTGCATACCAGTTATCATGTAAGCCAATCTACTGGGATGTTAAGGATGTTAAACCTGTCGAAAGAAAGCATTATATTGCACTAACCCACCTGCACAAGTTCATCCAATAAGGATTTGAATGAAGACATAAATCCACCTCATGCTAGCAAACACTGCATCAGAGGTCTTGGAGTCAGAAGAATTGGGGTAAAGTTCCAGGTCTACTCTTTACTGCTTATGTGACCTTACACAAGTCACTTACCGGAAATCTCTTGATTTATAAAACAGGAAAAATCTATCTTATCTATGTCTCCAGGCTGTTGTGAAGCTCAAATGAATTAACAGATAGGTATACAAAAGTCACTGTAAAGTGACTCCCATGTGGCAGCAGCTCTGATGTGTCCATTCACAGTGATACCAGGTAAAGTTTCTTACAAGATCTGAGCCTAATCACCACAACATCCAAATTCTGTGCCTCGATGCTGTTTTACCTACGATACTGGCAGGTCGATAAAACTCTTCTGGTTTAAACAAATTATTTCTTATCATAGGAAAAAGATGCTCTGAATGTAGCCGATCTGAAGACTGAAGGAGGAATGAGAGATGATTATGTATCTGTACACCAGGCAAACTGGGGCATGGTCTTAGTGAAGCCCCAGGCTGGGGTATGTTACTGTAGGGGCCAGTATTCCATCATCAAAAATAGCTAATTATGATGAATTAGAGATTCATCAGAAAATACTTATTAGTCCCACAAGACTAAAGGAAAGAAACAGACAGACAAGAAGAGAAAGAAATCCTTTTTTGCACTAAAAACTCAGGCTCAGAGTTGCCCAGAGAACAGCAGCGACTGTATATCTACAAGGGAGCCCATTACTTAGCACCTTCCACCCTTTTGGATGTCTGCCTTTGGGAAGAGGATTGGGAACGGAAGGGAGAAGAGCAGAAGACCCAAACAACCTGCCTGCTGTCAGGGGAGGGAGCATGAACCATCTCAGGTGTCTCAGCCACATGGCCCTTTTAAGATTCACTCCGGCTGGTGCGATGCAGCCTCACTTTCGTGACAGTGAAGATGATGCCAGGTCCCACACAGACACAGCGGGCATCTTTGACTTTCTCCCTGAAGGCCGTGGAGTGCTGGGCCAGGCATGCATGCCCACATTAGGACACAGAAGCCCTCGATCTTAATCAGCAAAAGATAGTAACTCGTGTGACATGTACTCATTCCTGTGCTACTATGCGGTCGGACTCTTGGTCCTTCCATTCCTGTAGCCAAATAATATTTCTGAGACATTCTTTTCTTTGGTTTTATTCCATGGAAATTCCCCTCACTTCTTCCCCGTAACCAGCCAAGAGTAGGTCCAGTGCCCCCGGGCAACTGTGAGACGCTCTTGGAATTTGTGGTTGGAAGGACTTAAACCCATCAGGACATAATGCTGCTGCCTCTGAGGAAAATATAAGGAATCAGGAGAGGGAAGGGTTTTCCTCAGGGTAGAAAAGGCTTCCTGAGCTGAGGGAAGAATAAGAGAGTAATGAGAGCAGAGTCCTGAGTGGGGTTCAGAAGAACCACACACACAGACACATGCAGGCAGCCCACGCACGCACATGTACATGTGCATACAGACGTACATGCACGGATAGACACAGATATTCATGGACACGTATACATGGACCTACACAGGATATACACCTCTCTCCCTCTCTCTCTCTCTCTCTCTCTCTGTCTCTCTCTCTCTCTCTCTGCCTGCTTTACTCCTTGGACAGAGGCTCATGGGCTGTGTCCAAGCCCATTGGGAAGCCTCACTGAAATCCCCATGTCCCATAGAACTGACTTCTAATGAAATGAGGACAAATTAAAGAATCAATCACTCTAGTAGTTCATGCATTTTTCAACAGTTTGCAAAGAAATTTCTCTCCCAACTCTAGCAAGTTAATTGTACTAAGTTCTCTTGGGATAAAATGGATTATGATGCCTTTCAGAGAAAATCCTTAGAATGGGCATCGTGCTGTCCAGGGGCCAGAGAGGTCAAGGAGCCTAGAAAGAAACAGGTAAGACAGCTCAGCAGCCCCGCACCTGATGCCCTGCTATACTTGGAATCTTCTCTGACTTAGGTGGTTCTTGTCAACATAATACGCTTACTTTAGCCAACACAGTGCCCCATCAAATACTAACAGACAGTGGTGCAGAAATGCACGTGCTAAAAGCTCGCCGCAGAGCGCATACCACATTGAGTTAGCATTATAATTGCTTCTATGCTGTAGCAGCGAGGTTTGAGGTTCGTGTGGGGTGGCCACCACAAGGCAGTTAATCTTGGCACCCTTTTGCCATAACTAGAGTGACCATGGTCTGCCCTGGACCGCCCTGGTGTTCCCCTGTAGAGCCAACACAATCCCTAAAGGTGCCCTTTTCACTTCCACCTGTGTTCTCGTTTGGACAATAAATTATACAGGCACTTTATTGCTCCCCAACTCTCATGTCTGCACGAACTTTCAGACAATGCTGCAGATCCTGCCGCACCGAGAAAGGAGTGATGAGTATAGGTCTGAGTGTCCTCTGATTAGGGGACTCATGGCGAGTGGACAGTAACAACGACAGCACCCTAGATTCCCGCCATGAATACCTGAGGGGATTTACGGATTTTTTTTTTTTTTAAGATTTCTAATCAATTTTTTACACAGCAACACATATTATCACATGACAAGTGAGGAAGCTGAAGTAAAGAAAAATTAGTTTAAAAATGTCTAACCACCTACTTGATGAAGAGCATAATATAGGTGATTCTTCATCAAAACAGCTAAAAAATAAAATATATTGTTCTCCCTTCGAGGTGTTTAGAATCTACTGTGAGAAAGCACAGAATAACAGAAAAACGGTAAGAAGTGGGAAAGGACAGATACAGACTGATAGAATGCCCAAGCGTTAGAAAGTCTTTCCCAAGGTCACATAATAAATATGTGTCATGGTTAAAAATAGAATAAACCTTTATGCAGCGCATAGCATCCAGCAGCTTTAGGTCTTATTCCACTTCATTCTCATTACCAGCCCATAAAGCAACAGAATTTCCTTGACAGATAAAGCAACAGACCCTGAGGGGTTGAGTGACAGGCTTGAGGTCGCACAGGACCCACAACTACCGAACTCAAAGCCGGCTTCTCTCTCCCCGAAGATTCAAATTGCTCTCATTTTCTACAGCCCAGGGCAGACATCGACCAACCTCAGGAATCCTATGAGTTTCTAACCTCGCTGTTCTTCTAACACGGATCCCAACAACCCCCTGGGGACACGGCCATCACCGTGTAGTGGGAAGCGAGTTGCCAAGCTTCATGCGGATGCTTCAAAGCATTCAAATCAGGAATGTGTTCGCCCTCCTACCTATTCGATTCACCCCAATTTCTCAAATACGTTGGAGTTACAAAGCCAGGTGCCGGATGGAGGAAGGGGAGTCTGGGAGGAGAGCGAATGCATGATTTCGCTCGAGGACATTGCAAACCAGTAGCAAAGGGGGACACGGGTATTCACGAGATTACAGGTCATAATGTGATGAGCCAGAGCAAAGTGAAAACCAAGAGCGAGGAAGACACTAGTGTCAAGTGACAATTACTTCTAATTGCCCTTTTTCTCCCACAAGTGAGCTTCAGCTTCCTACTCATTAAAAAGAAGCTCATACAAACACTGACCCATGGTATTGCCTGTATGTGGAATCTAAAAAAGAGGAAGTCAGACTCACAGCAACAGAGAAGTGGTTGCCAGGGGCAGAAGGGTAGGGTATAGAGGCAGAGGTTGATCAAAGGGTCCGAACTTGCAGTTGAAAGCTAAATAGGGTCTGAGAGTCTCATGTATAACATGGTGACAATAGCCTGACACTATTGGATAACTGAAATTCACTGAAAGCAGCATTTATGTGTTCTCACAAAAGAAAAAGAAAGGTGAATATACAAGGTGATTGGATGTGTTAATTACCGATAGGGGGGAGGGTCCTTTCACAGGGCATACGTATGTCACATCACCACAATGTATACTCGATATATCTTACTTTTCATTTGTCAATTATAGCTCTATAAAGCTATTAAAAAAAATGATGGAGGTTCATATCTTCTACAACTTCCTCACTGGTTCATCATAAAAATGTAATTTTTTAAAAAAATAAAATCATAGAAAAAGTGCTTTAAAAACACTATTTTAGAAAAGTAACATTTGGGGGAAAAAAAAAAAAACCAGAGCCCAGTTTACCTGTTTAATGCAAACCCGCTCCACAGCTACATCTTGGGTCGGGCAGGTGTGTGTGCATCGGATGAGAACTCAGTGCCTGTCTACCTTTGGTGGCCTTGTTCTTCCTGTACCTGCAGCCCTCCTGCCCGGTCTCCCACCCGCCTCCTCTTCCAAACTATCCCAGGCCCTCTCTGGGGCTCATGCTGAACTGTCTCAGATGATCTCAGGTACACTCCTGGCTCCCATTCTCTGTTGACTCAAAGTTATGCTTCTAACCCGGATGTTTCTGAGCTCCAGACTCATTCAGCTGCCTGCCTTGTGGAGAGTCCTACTTGGACAGCTCTCGGCCTGTCCAAAAGATCACTCTCTTCCTTCTCTTCCAAAAAGCTGCTCTGCTTCCCTCGTTCCCGCTCCCGGTGACTACCGACTGTCATCCACTAGTCACACAGCCACAACCTGGCAATGTACTTAGCACGTCCCTTCCCCTCCTCCCTATACCCAGCGCTCTATCCTTCACTTTCCTCGCTTCAAATAGCATATAAGAGGGAAGGAAACTGGAAAGTAATGCTTTTTATACCTGTCACATTCCCACGTGGTTCATTTCTGACTAAAGTCGTCTCCTGATGTCTCTTCTCTCTGTAAAGAAAACAAAGTCGGAATCTATATAGACAAGCATTTTCCTAATTGGGCTTGTTATTTCCAAGAGGTTTCAATAGGAGATTTTTTTTTGTGGTGAAGATGGTTCCAATATTAGCCAGATTATGTATTGATCGTGTTTTCAGACCTCCCCCCTCCCCCCCCGACCCCCAGGTTTGGGCTCCTAGGTAAGTGAGACTCCTAACGCAGCTTAACGCTGACCCCAAGAAATGAACGAGATGCTTCCATCCGGTCACCACACACTGACAGCATGACTGATGCACAGGTGGGATGTTTGCATTTAAGAGTGTGGTTTGGTTTTTGTTGTTGCTGGGATTTGGCTCGCTTGGGTTTTGAGGTACCCGAGAGAGCTGTGGGACCTGTGAGCACGCGCACTCCAGCCTGTAACAAGCCTGGCTGTTTTCACTAGGATTCCTGATCCAAAAATATAAGGGAGCTGGCCCTTTCCCGGGGCAGCCTGACGTGCCATTGCTGTTCCCTCGCTGGAACCTGCCATCATAATGGCTCTCCCCACCCCATTCCCGATAGAGTGCATTAAATGCAGGCTGGGGCTGGTGCCCCCCTGCCGCGCCCATGGCGTGCCCCCCCCCCCGCCCCCCCCTC
>KE761116.1:1002-18496 GCA_000465285.1 Eidolon helvum | reverse complement strand
GAAGCTGCCGTGGTTAACTCCTGCCCATTGCATCTGTGTTCCCCGAAAAAGGCCACTCAGTCGAAGGAAAAGCGCCTGCCCATAGTTCTCCTTGTGGAACTGGAGTAACCACAGAGAAGGAACAAGTTAACTCCGCATAGCTGAGCCTCTTTGCATAGCCACAGGGCGCAGCTGCACAGTTAAGTCTCTGAGCAGTGCTACAGCCGAGAACCTTTGCTTTGCTTTCTTCCAGTTGCCCAAACTATCTGAACACGGAGCACTTTTCGGCAACCTACCTTTTTTTCGGTATGTATTGATTTAAACGGACAAAAATCCCTGAAGAATCTGGAACAGGCTCATGAGCTGGGATCTTCTTGGTGAACCCAAACTGATTTCAGCTTTCTGTTGCATCAGAATAGGTGTAAGGTGCGGGGGGTGGGGGAGGACCTTCGCCTGTGTGACTTTGCGAGCAGTGATCTGTGTGTGATATGATCTGAGGCTGAAAACGTGCATAGAGCCGGTGCGGGAGAACCTGAAAGAAGGAACAGGCAGCAGCGAGGAGGCCAGAAGGACCGGTGTGGAATCTGCCTCCTGCTGCCCCCGCCACCCACCCTACCCGGGCTCCATGGCCTCCAGCTTGAGCCTCTGCAGAGAAAACGGAGGACAGTCAGGAAACCGTGGCATAAAGGACATTGTTAGACTGTGAACACGAGGCCCAGAGCAGTCCCGAGTTTAGGAGAGAAACGTCCTTACCGACCTATTCCCAGCCCCTTATCTTCTGCCACAAACTGCAGCATCACTTTGGCCCCCGAGCCCAGTGGAGCAGCCATCACAGGGAGGGCAGCCACGGCCACATCTGAGGAGCAGGCAAAAGGCCGTGTCAGGGGTCCACAGGGAAGAACAGTCGGACTCATTCCTTAGCACGGGAGTGGGGGAGGGGAGGGGTGTAGAATACCACATTGCAGGAGACCCCTAACCATAAGAGGAAGACTTTTCGGGGTGGCACTGGGGGGTGGAGGTCCTCTAGGAGCATCCAGTGATAGGAGCGCTGCCCCGTGGGCTTTACTGGGCCTGAAAGTCAATCTGGGGTGTGGGGAGGGGGGTGCAGGGCTGCAAGCATCCTGATCTAGTCCCTTCGTATGTTAAGGAATCTGCCTGCTTCCTCTTTCTTCTTTCTCCTCAGACCCCACTTTCTCTCACCCAACCAGTCTCTCTGGAGCAATCAGATCCAAGAAGGAGGTGGCTAGCAGGCAGGGCCTTTCATATTTTATTCAGGAGTCTCAGTGGGTGGCAGTGCGTGGGCCTTCTGTGGGGTGACTGGACATGAAACGGGCCCATAAAACAAGTGGCCACACTTGGTTCAGGGTGGTTGCTAGTAGAAGGAGTTCCCTTTGTCTTAAATCACTCGGGATTGTTTACCGAGAGAGGCAGCCTTTTAATCAGCAACGCAGGCAGAAGTGACCGCAGCCCTGAGTCCCTGCGTGTCTTGGCTGGGCCCTGAGCTTTACATCCTGAGCACTGTGTGTGCTAAGCAGCCTGCGTGGCCCGAAGCCAAACAGTAATGTTTCCTTTTGCTGTTTGGGAAAGGAATTCAGGAAAACAATTGAGCACAATCAGGGCCTTCCGGTTCCGGCAGGCGGTGGGCGGACATGTGGACCGGCGGGCAAACGTGGGCTGAGTCATGCTGGGGGCTGGGAGTTTCCTTCTTCATTGTCAGAGACTCTCAGAGGCAGCCGTGTGCAGGCTGCAGCACCCTGGACCTCCACCCGATTCACATTTACATTTTCAGTATCAGTTTCTCCCACCTCTCTGGGCGCTGTGAGATTTCCCCACTAACCAAACGCAGAGAAATGTCACAAATCTATGTTGGTTGGGAAAGGCACCAGCTGTGTGTTTTTTTTCCAGCCAGAAAGTCGGTTCTGCAATGGAAGGCCCACTGGGGTTTGCTCTAAGAAAGTTTGAAATGCCTAAATTTCATGGGCTTTTCATTATGTGGGGTACGCCAACTGTACCCCCTGTGTTGACTAACATGTGCTTGGCTAATTGAGACACAGTCCGCCAGTTGCAGCTGCCTAGGAAGGCCGAATGGCTGATGGAGCTCACATGGAACCAGCTATGTATAAAATTAATTAGAATGGGACCACGAAGAGACCACACCTTATGATGCGTTCTGAATTTTCAAATTTCAGACAATGCAACTTAAATACAAAGAGTGGCACTGGCACGTCCCGTGTACATAAAAAGAACCCTGGAAGGACGTAGGATGGTCAACAGCTGGTTAATAACAGCGCTCTCTTTCTCCGTCTCTCTCTCTCTCCATCACTCCCTCTCTCTTCTCTCAGCCTGTAGGGTTAGGGTAAAATATTCTACCATGAATGAGTGAATTCTAAAGTCTAAAAGATGCTTTGGAGAACGGCACAACAGAGATGGTAAACTTGGCATCATTCCCCGTACTCTGTTCTAGGAGTCAGCACTCAGTGTCACTGAACTAAAATTTAAAGCGATTGACATTAAGTTCTGAAGCTTCCCAGGGCATGCCACCCCAAAATATACCACTTCAATACATTGATTAATTTGGGCTGTAGGCACTTGAAATACAGCAAATGCAGGGAGAGGTTTTCTATGAACGCCTTTTACCTGCCTACAGACAGACAGATCTTCCTCTACCCAAAGACAGATCCTCCAAAAGGAACTCAATTGTCATAAATCCCTTCTCCCAAGAGTTTTATCAGCCAGGGAAGATTGACTCTTGTCGCCGGAGAAGAGACTAGAAGTTGATACCACATGCAGACAAACTTTGTCATAAATGATTACGTTGTCCATTTATTCTTCTAAGGGTCCATTCATTTTTCTTAAAAATCACTTACTCTCCCCTAAGGGGTCTACACCCCCCCTCTCTTTTCCTATTAAGATGATATTTAAGCTTGAATAATTCTAAGCCACCTCTTTGAGTTACATATTTTTGCTTGGATATCTTCCATGTATATATGAAGTCTACATGTTTATAAACTTTTTTTTTTTTTTTGCTTTTCTCTTGTTCATCTATCTTTTATTATAAGGGTCTCAGCTAAGAATTCAGAAAGATTGCCACTAGTCATTCATGTATTAATAAAGTCAGGTAAAAAAAAAAGTGATTATTTAGTACTTTATTTAATACTCTGTAGTATTTTGAAATGGTTATGAGTTTTGAGTCTGACAAAACCATGATTGGGCTCCAACTCTTCTGTTTTCTAGTTATGACATCTAAACAAGTTATGTGATTTCTTTGTGCCTCAATTTCCTCATCGGAAAATGAGGATAATACAAGAAAGAGCCTATCTCACAGAGTTATGAGGATTAAAAGAGATGAACAATAATATGGATAATTTTCCTTAGTGTCTCGCACAGAGCTCAATAAATGCAATTACTTTTACTCATCATCATCATCATCATCATCATCATCATCTAAACAAATACTTATTGGATTAATTTTTTCACTAGATGCCTAATAAGGTTGGTTTGGCTGAGCTGAAAGCATCATGTCACCCTTTAGGAAAGTACAGCCTCTTTCTTTAGGCTGAAATTAAACGAGGCTTCTAAACAGAAGAGGTTTTTGCTGAATGACAGGGATGATTTGTCAGTTGAAAAGTAGTATCTTTTTTCAATTATAATAGAAAAGATTTCAAAAATGTGCAGGCTGCAGGGAGGTAAAGACCCCAGATTCCTCCAACCAATTCGTTACTCGCTTTAATTAAAACACAGTTTCTAGAAATTCGCATGTTTAGTCCACCAGACCCTTCAACTAAACAAATCAAGCAAATGAAAATATCCATTTGTGCTACACTAACGTATCTGCCAGATTTGTACACTAGGTGCACAATTAGAAGAGGCTCTGGCACACACTCTCTCTTCACTCAGCATGAGGCAATCTAGAAAAAAGTTGCTCGGCCAAATACATTCAAAAATCTATTTTTATAGGTCAGGTGGCAGTCACTTGCACATGTCGATCAGTCAATAAGAACACTTACATTAAACTGAGCTATTTTGAAGATCTCAGGAGTACATTAAGTTAGGGCACTTCTCATTTCCGAATCACAATCTACATCCCTGAGAGAGGCTCGGCTTTGATCACAACAGTTTCATAAAAGAAAACATTTCCACAGAGCCAATAAAATCCAAACTTCAGCAAGATTTTGCCCGCGTGGCCAGGAAATTCAGAATAATTCTGGTTAATACCCCCAACGTTTTTAACAACGGTCTTCTCGGTAGGCACAGTTCATTTTCAGCTCAGTAAGATCTTTCGTAAACTGAACCACAGAAATAGCCCAGATGCTGAATAAATCAGATACATCCTGTGGTTTGCACTTCAAAGGTAGCCACAAATTCTTTAGGTATGATTCATAGTCATCAAAATCTATGAATCTCCTCTGAAATTGTTCTTTCACTTCCACTAAATAGCTCTGTAATTCTTTAAATCTGTGACCCCATTGAGGTCAAAGAAATTCAGCAATAGACTATGAATGCAGAAGGAAATGAGTGCAGTTATCACCTGCCCAGGCCACTTGGCCAGGTAGAACCTGCAGTCACTTGAACAAGAATATAAAGGTCAGGGCTCATGCCTTTGCAAACCCTTCAGGATCCATGGAAGTGCTACTTCAACAGATAGTCAAAGCTTAATGTCTTATGTCATCCAAACTTCTGTGCTAAAATTTAAAGATCCTACAAAACCACCAAACTCGATTATATACACATATGCCAGTTTTGAGAATTTAGGAGCAGTGCTCTATCAGAAAGTTGCCAGTGAGAAGAAACCTATTAATTTTGCCAGCAGAAACATCCTATCAAATCTTTACTCCAAAACAGGAAGTCACAAAAATGCTCAGGGAGCCTATCTCAAGAATTGCACTTGAGGCATAAAGTGATGGCTATGTCAGTTAGCTTTTAACTGCGTAACGAATGACCCCAAAACTTAGTGGCTTAAAACAATGGCCACGCTCATTTAGCTCACAATTCAGCAGCTTGGTAATTGAGCCTGTGATCATTGATGAGCTGAGTGGCTCTTCTGGTCTCAATTGGTTTCATTAATGCATTTGTGGTTGCCTGCTAGGCCATTTGAGGCAAGATGGGCTTGAAAGATCTCAGCTATGTGGCTCATCTCTCTTTCACGTTCTCCCATCCTCCACTGGCCTAGCCTGGGCTAATTCATAAATTACCTGGGCAGGGTCCCAAGAGAAAGTATGGAAGTGTGCAAGGCCTCTTGGAGTCTGGGCTCAGAACCAGCACACTGTCATTCCCACTGGATTGCGTTGCCAAAGCAAATTACAAGGCCAACCTATACTCAAGAAGTGGAGAAATAAACACCATATATGTGGAGAAAGGCTTCAAAGTCCAACTACTGGCATGAAAAACTGCCCATTTTTTTGCAATCTACCAAAAATTAGAAATGTGTGCTTTTTAATATCATACTCAGCAAACCCAACAGGACGGAGGTAAGAGTCAGCACGGACCGAGCACAGCATTCCTGCATTGGGCTGATCGGATTCTGGCAACACGGATGCCTGGTGCTCTTTGTGGCAACCCACTCCCACTATCTAGTACTCCCGAGATGCAGGAAAACCCTTTTTGAATTATGAGTAGCAAATAGCTCAGCAGCTGTCTTAGGTCACTGTGCTTGCAGGAAAGCTCAATTTTGTGCCTCTGGGCAAAAAAAAATTGGAAATGGAGGGTTGAAGGAAAGATAGTTGGAATACCCTGCACTGAGAAAGCCAGAGGAAGAACCCAGGGGTCCTGGGAAAAGAGGGTCGGGGTCTCTCTTGAGAACCGGAAGTTCCTTTCGTGCTTGGTACACACTAAAACTACAGTGATGGTTAATTTTATGCGTGAACTTGACTGGATCAACTTGACTCATGGTGACCAATCACTTTCCCAGTTTTCTTCTCTCACAGTGACTAGAAAGTGTGTGCAGATACCAGAGGAGTAAGTTACAAGAGACATATATTTCAGTGGTAGGCTTCCCTATTTTATTGCAATGGTTTTGTGATTTTTCTACTTAGCTCTGCTAAACTACAATCCCCAGAATTTCCTTTCCAGTGTGTTCTGATTAGGGTGGACCGTAAAAGGATGTCCTCTCCCATGAGTTAAAGAAGGGAAGGGAGGCAGAAGCTGTTTTGTAGCATACGCACACCTTCTCCCCCTGATTCAAACACCAGTCTCAGTGTTGTCGTGAAGGAATTTTTCAAATGTAACTAAGGTCCCTAATCAGCTGACTTTAAATCAGTCAATAAGAAAACCATCCTGGTAGACATGATGACCAATCAGGTGGAAGCCCTTTGAAGGAGGGCCTGGACCCTCCCTGAGTTCAGAAACTCCCAGTTTAAGCTAAAGCTTTCAGGGCTCAGAAATGCTCATGATCTGCCTTTCTTGACTACCTGCCCCAAGACTCCAGCCCTGCTTAGCCAGTCCCCACAATTATATAAGCCAGTTCCTTATGATGAGTCTCAGGCTGGTTCTGCTTCTCTGGCTGAACTCTGACTGATACAGTTATCATCAGAAAACAAGAATGCTACATTCCAGTTTGCCATTTGGATCATCCACAAACAGATGGGGGTGTAGAATGGGGAAAGCATAGACTCGGGTGCCAAATGTCCTGGACGTTCTCCCTGCATCTCTCTTCACCAGCCAAGTGACTCAGAGCGGCTCATTCTCATACCCTCTTTGAGCACCGTTTCTTTATTTGTAAAATACTGTTAACATAAGATGAAAGCTACCTACTTCACAGGGTTGTTTTGAAAAATCAAAGGAGATAATGTATATGGAAGCAACTAATGAGAGATGCTTAGTCTTAAAACCACCTAGCCTAACATTTTTCCTTTAGGTGAGGCAGAAAGTGACCACACACCTGTTGTGTACATATTATTCCATTCTATCCTCTCCACCTGATGAGGCAGGCAGTATTTGCCCCACATCAAAGATGAGGAAATTGAGGCTCAGAGGGGCTGACCCACGTGCCTAGGTCACAAGATAGGATTTGGAGTCCAGTGTGAAACTGCTTTCATGACACCAGACTGTAGGCTCTGTCCATAATATCATTCCATCCTCCTTCAAAAAAAAGATAGCCATTTCATGTGACACTGTGAACACCATTCTACCTCATGGAAGAGATTCAAGAAACACTTTTTGTATATCCATTATTCTTCGGGACTTCTTACTCGGACTGAGGAGCAAACAGAATCTATTTTCATTAGTGTAGAATAGAAGTTATTTCATCTGATGTGCCTCAAGTCACAACACTTGAGAAATCGATAAAAGATAAAAACCTTTTCTGCTTCTTTGCCAACTGGCAAATTTTTTTTCCAGTAATTTACAATAAATCTGTTCCTGTAGAATAATGAAACTTCACTATTTACTTATTTTGATTGCTCCAGCTTTTAAACTCAGAAAGGACACTTTACTATGCTTGTGCCCACAGGGAAATGACTGTGGTTAGAGGTTAAAGTTATTCAACAAACAAAAAGACAATTTTTTAAATGTACCTTTCCCTCAAAAATGTAAAGCAGCCAGGATAATTGGAGGGTTAGGCATTTCCTGAGGGTTAATGACCCCCCATCTGAAAACTCCTTGGTTAGTTTGTTAAAAGGCAAGGAAGGGCCCTCGCTGGAGATTAAGGGACCTTGGTTATGCACAAATGGCAGCTGAAAAGAATCAAAGATACATTCATAGCCGATCAGGATTTTTGCACGTCGCTACATTACATGTAATATTAATTCCCCTCAAATTAGGTTTCAAAACAATGGAAGAGAAAAAAACCACAACATTTATTAAATACCCACCAAATATTACACGAGGCATTTTAAATCTCTTTTCTTTTCATTCTCACCAGATTTGGCTTTAGCGTTTATTAACCTCAATTTAATGAGGAAACTGACAGTCTGGTGGTCATACCCACAGCTAGTAAGAAGGAGCAGAGCTGGAATTCAAACCCAGTTCAAGCCAAGAGACCCAATTTCTACTTTTTGAATTCTGTAGTCTTTATTTTAGTGAGTATAGATTATTTTTATAATTAAAAAGAGTTCTATTTTAATAAATAAATTAAAGGTGTCAATCTTCCCACCTTGACTCAAAAACAAAGTTGAACACAATATGCAAAAATTCAATCAAGGCTCTTTAAGTCTTTGTGAGGCTAATTAATCAGTTTAAATTCCCATTGCTTTTCAGATGAGGCCAGAGAATGTTGTTGACTCCTTCACATTTCATAGGTTTCCCCTAGTGTAATCCTTGAGGGCAGGGATCACGTCTTACCTATTTATCCTGTATTGGATATTAAGTTTGGAGCTTAGCACACAAAGTGTGCCAGCAGATTAGTAAGTACTCAATAATTATTTGTGAAAGAATGCAACCTTATCAAGGCCTGTTATTTCAAAACTCACAAACCATGTTCATCCATCTTATTGCTTTTGACTATGACAACAACCCCGTATATGAGTTAGAACTGATTATTATTAGTCTTACTTTGTAGATAAGAACACTGAAATTCAGAATAAGTTGAATAATCTGCTCAGTCACAAAGCTGGTAATGTCACCTCTTAGATTTGACCACAATCAGATTTCTTGAGTACAAAAAACAAAGTTTTTTTTCCTCACAGACGCTTCCTCGTTAAGGGATGTCAATTTTTGTTAACATTTGGCCAAACTATGTCTCCTATTGAAATAAAATGCTGACTTGAACAGAAGTAGATACCGACCTACTAGCTAGAGTTTGAGGCTACAGGT
This sequence comes from Eidolon helvum, assembly GCA_000465285.1. NCBI lineage: Eukaryota > Metazoa > Chordata > Mammalia > Chiroptera > Pteropodidae > Eidolon > Eidolon helvum. The sequence continues at coordinate 9,769 of KE761116.1, read as the reverse complement.
TTATTTGGAGTGGTTGAATGTAGTCTAATCACAGCGGCCATATTATAAACCAGCTGTTGTCAGCAATGATGTTGGGTCACCGTGGTGTTGAGGTGTCTGAGATGAACACATAGGAAAGGAGGGCAGTATTGTCCATGGAGATCCGAAGAGAGCTGCCATGACCAGCAGGAAGGTTAGCCATGAGCAGTGGGGAAAAGAAATAGTGGGGAACCAGTGACTCAAAATGAGTGTCAAAAAGCTAAAGAAAACAAACAAACGAACAAAGGACAGGACAGTCAAAACTGGATCTATTTGGTTAGCTATGTGTTGACACAGCCTTTTTGTTTTTTGAGAATTTTATGTTTAGATTGTAAATGGAATAATTTTTAAGAAAAACTTTTTATGTTCATGTAACACTGGGTTTGGAAAAACCACATCTCTAGCAGAAACAATGCAAGGCAAGAAAATAAATGTGTGACTGTGTGTCTTGTAACATGAAATCGATGGAAATTAAAATGTTTAAGGAACTTGTTTTCACTTGAGCTACTCCAATGTGTGAAAAGCAACATATTTTATTCTCCACTACCCATGGTCTTACTTGCTCTCCACAGATACTTAAAGGGCATGGCAAAGCCAAGTTATGCATTACTTAACCTTTTTTTTAACAGGATCTCTTAAAGTTCTTTACCTCAGCCTTACCCCTGCTCATAGCTTCAGGAAAACTCAACACTAAGCAGAAAGGGCCCTTTTGCTTTATGGTCTGACATAAAAGAGCCTGTTATCCAAAAGTCATGGGATATGCTGTTGACTCAACCTAAAGAAGGATTTCAGGTTGGGTCAGCAGCATAGCCCAGGGCAGAGGCCACTGAAGCCTCTCCTTAAAGCCAGGTCATAGCATGTGCACTAGGAAAACGGGATGGATACCTGTGGTGACTGCTGGAACTCACCCTGAAACCAACATCTATAGAAAGAACTTGTCTTCAATCTCCCCTTCAGATCAGCAGCTAGCAGGATTTTCCTCTTTCCTCTGGCCTCGCCTAAAAAAGAATCCAATGTCCAAATAATCAGTGAGATGATCTACGTTTTGTATGAAAAGAAAGGTGTGTTCACTTGGCCCTGTAAGCACCTCTTTAAATGCTCTCAGAGGTGAGAAATGGGGAGAGAAAGGACCTCTGTAGGGACGGACGTCCCTTTGCAGGCACTGGTGCTTTACCTCTGAATCAGGTCGCAAGCAAATAGTCTGTCCTTACCTGTGCACCTTTTGGAGACAGCCAGGTCACTAGATTACACCTAAATTCGGGTGTCATTTATACACCTACATCGCCAATATCCCCACATCAGCCTGGGAGTTCAATATCGTCACAAAATAGAGATGGCTATATTTCCTTGACCGTCGCTGTCCCTGATGGTATCTCCAGCCCAGTCCCACTCAAAGTCCTCAAGGATGACCTATGTGTGTGTCCCATGGACAAGCTTCTCTGCCCTACCTAGGTACAGGCACTTTCAACCAGCTATCGGTGAGACCTCCCTGAACTTAGTGGCTCTCTGAGAGTACCTCACCACTGACCCACTACAAAAATAATTAATAATATAAATAAATAAAAAATAAAACAGCCCTCCCTGAGAAAGCTTGCACTTTCTTCAGTACTCTCAAAGCTGTTCTCAAAATTCTTCAGTGTCCTCAAAGGATGGCTCCAGCCATCCCTCTGTGTCACCACCCCCAACCACCTCAAGTCCATATCCCCAGGCAGTGGCACTTGTCAGATACTGGAGTCTCTGGATTTATTTATTTGTTTGTTTGTTTGTTATGATACACCTACCCCATTCGCCCTTCTAACATGTGAAGACATTAGCTCATATATATGTTACAGAGAGAAATTTATTTTTAAAAAATTGGCTCATAAAATTATATACATGACAAGTCCAAAATCTGCAAGGCAGGCCCACAGGCTTGGAGACCCGGGAGAGGGGATTTGCAGCTCAAGTCCAAAGGCCGTCAGCTGGCAGAATACCCTCTTTTGTGGGTGTGTGTATGTGAGTGGGGAGGTCAGTCTTTCTTCTCTTAAGATCTTTAGCTGATTGGATGAGGCCCACCCACATCACGGAGATGACGACGTGCTTTACTCCACATTTGATTTCAATGTTAATCTCATCTGAAAAATACCTTCACGGAAACACCTAGGACAGTATATGACCAAACATCTGGAGACCATGGCCCGACCAGTAGACACATACAACGAACCATCACGACACCCTCCTCCTCTGTCGCTTTGTATTCTGGTGGCCCTCTTCGCTGTTCTGCCTTCCTCTGGTGGGCTCCCAGCCCTAAAGCAGTGTTCTCAATGCTGCAGGACACATGTGACAATTCCTGGAGACATTTTTGGCTATCACGACCAGGGGGTACTACTGGCATCTAGTGGGTAGAGACTAAGGATGATGCAAAACATCCCACAATGCATGGGACAGCCTCCAACCACAGCGGATTTTCAGGTCTCAAACGACAATAATAGCACTGAGGTGGAGAAACCCTGCTCTAAATGACGGGTTCACTTCCTGTCTCTCTAACCCTGTTCATTCTGCTGCCGTCTCTCTGGCCTCCTGTCAGGATATAGAACATGCCAATTCCTGCCCTCCTCGGGGCCTCTGCAGCTGGAATTCCCACTTCCTGCAACACTCTGGTTCCTTGCCTTCTTTTGGCTTTCGAGAAATCCTGCCCCTGCAAGCCCCTGAGCCCTCTCAGTTTCATTCATCCGATTATCTCTTTATCAGCTGATATTTGCTTGGTTTCCCTCATTCATCCAGGGCCTTACCCCCACTCCCCCACTCAGACAGGCACCCATGACCATCCCTCAGTGACAAAGTGCCAGGCAGGACTGACATAAAGTAAGTGCTCAACCAACATCCGTCGGATCGAGGAGGACAGGAAAGCGATAGACTTTTTTGGTGGCCGTGGTTCTTCCCGTGTTTTTGGTTTCACACCTGCCACAAACTCAGATGTGCGGTTGCAAGATCTGTCCCTGTGAGAATTGTCTCCATCGGCGGACGCTGCCCCTGGAACGCTGAGTCATTCTCTATTGAATGCAGAATGTGAGCCCAGATCTTTCTCAAGGGCTTTCTTCTCCCAGGATACCACTTGGTCAGATACCAGGTATCTCAGCTCTACCCCATTTACCTTCCCAATGTGCAGAGATATCAGCTTAGATTCAAGGTGGGACTCCTGCTCCTACCGGGTTAGGGTTCTTAAGAAAAACTTGCCACAAAAACGGATAAGTGTAAGAAAAATTAACAGACGCGATTAAAACAATTCACTCTAAAAATACACCCTTGCCATTTCTAAATCTGCACTCAATCCCCTTCTTGACTTAGTAACTATCAAGGGGACAGGATCATTATTTCTGTCATCATACCCACGATTTAGCACGAAAGATCCAATCTTTGAGAAAAAGACCACAGGAGAGATCATCCTTAGGGAAGACAGCTCTGGCCCTGCTATTACTTCCCAGGCTCTTCCTTTTAAACTCACCTGCCCAGGTGTGAGGCTGGACTGCTCGGCACTCTGCCTCTGCACGTGCGAAGGCAGCAGAAGGGCTGCCTGTGTTTGCCGGCACAGCAGGGGCAGAGTCGGGATGGGCGGTGGCAGCGCAGGTCACCCAGGACATTTGTAAAGATGAAGGACCCTTTGCAATGCCTCTTAGTCCGCAAAGGAGAGAGTGGCATCTGTCCAGTGTAAGGTTTTTATCGCGTTATTACTAAACAATCTCAAAGTTGGAAAAGGACATTAGAAACCATCTAACTCAATCCTCACATTGTACAGAGAAAGCAACCGAGGCCCAGCATGGGGGAGCGGAATGCCCGGGGCCACACAGGTAAGTTATGGCAAAGCCAAGTCCGGAATCAGATGCTACTGTATCATCCTTTCTGTCCCATCTCTCTTTGCCTTGTCCTGCCCCCATTCCATGTGTTTCTGATGGAGATCAAGTGTCTCAACCCCGCCCTCCCAGACTGCTGAAAACTCTGATTAGTCTAATAGGTAGTCAAATGACCCAAGTAGAGAGAATGAGAATTCCTTTTAAGAATTGATGTGGACATGTAGATCATGAGAGGTGTATTAGGTGAAGGTAACTGCTGTAAGAAACAACACCAAAATTACACTGGCTGAATGCTATAGACATTTTTTCTTGCTCATCTAATAAGCCACTATGACAATTTAGCTGGTGACGTTAGATGTAGTGAATCAGGCTCCCTCCTTCCCGTGGCCACGGAGTCCTCGCTGGGTCCCCTATAGCCTACTGGCAGCTGAGGAACGAGAGTAAGAGAAAAAGTGAAGGTTTATAAGGGAGTGTGGCAGATACCACTCTGCCCACATTCCGTAAGCCGGAACCCATCACAGGGTCATACTTCATTTCAAGTGAAGCTGGGAAAAACAGCCTCATTGTGTGTCCAAGAGCAAATAGAGGAGGGGTACCAGTGAATCAGTGGGGGATCCATCTGTCTTACCACGTGGGAAAGAGGCCCAAACAGCAAACAAGCCAAAAGCCAAGAAAAAGAGGGATTTCAGAAACATTATTTGAGTCCCTGGATAGAGCCATGTCAAAAGCTGACCAACTCCTATACCTACCAAAGAAAAAACTCCCACATTTACCAAAATGTATTCAGCAGAATAATAATTCCACAAGATCACAGATACCAAGAGTTTTTAAACCTTCAGGATGTCACCCTAGATCTTCTCGAGCCCACTGCTTCCTCCAGCTGCTATTTGTGGGGCACGATTCTCCCACAGGGACTGTTGGCCATCATTTATGTGAAGTATAGGGAGCCCATCGCATAGGGTTCACCCTGGACTAAGGCGGTTCAAGAGCCAGCAGATAAACGATCCCTCTCTCGTCTTCCAGGTGGACAACTCCGAGACACATGTTATAGGGCTCCTGTCATAAACTAACGATATTTCTCAAGATTCTACTCTCTCCTCCTCAACTTTTAGCCCTGCCCCCCCCTTTTGCATTTCATTTTCCAACAGAAAGCCCCCCAGGTTTGAGCACCCATGCCCTTTGTGGGAGCTGACTCGGACTCAGAAACACAGGCTTCTGTCAGCTTCCTCTTCCTCCTCCCCTCCCATTCCCCTTTGCCCTTTGCCCCATGCCCCTGCTGTTTGGGTGCGCACCCCCTAACAAACAACCTGCACATGGCGTTGGCAGCCTCTGCCCTTGAGGAAACGCGCTAAGACAGTCCCCGTGAAGGAAGAGGGAAATTTGAATTTGTTATTACTCCTGGTAATTCTCCTCAAAGAGGCAGGTTGCAGAATTTTCCAAAGTATTTTCCTGGGTCATTCATTTTCCCCTTCTAGAAGCCTGTGGAACTCAAACGAGCTGCCTTTCTATCAATTTTGCTTCTTAACTAGAGATTATCTACCTTTCTAATTGTTTTATATCCCCAACTAGATCACAAGCACTGAGGCAGTGGACACAAGTCCACTGATAAGCCCGACCTGTCACCAAGCACCTGGCTAAGTTAGACACACAATCAATCCTCAACAAACACTTTCAGTTAGGTTCAGAGGAGGCTTGCAGATTGAATAGACACTCAAATTTTGAACTGAGATTTTCAATAGTGCTTAAATAATCAGAATAGTTTCAATTTTTGTTTTACTTAATTGGAACTAAGTGAAATGCTATGTTTTAACTCTAAACCTCTGTAAACAGCACACTCACTTATTCTCTCCTTCCCCTTCTCTCCTTCTCCCTCCTCTCTCATTCCTATTTACTCTTTTGTTTCCTTTATTTCCCATTGTTTTCTCTCCTTGCCTTACATTACTTCCATCATTCTTTCTCTCCTATTTGTTGTTGTTGCTGCTATTTAAAAAAAAAAAAAAAAGGCCCAGGGACAATGAGTCAATAAATCAAAACTGTGTTGACTCCCATGGTAGAGAAAGTAGTAAACCACTGAGAAATCCTGAAATAGATGAATTTCTTATGGGAAAATCATCACCGTGCCTTCTGCTCCCACAGTTTATGATGCTAATTTGCCCACATCATTCTCCAGTGTTTATAATTATCTTGGATAAAGTACTTTTTAAAAGGTATCTTTGCTGCTCCCCAACACCCATCTCCCATGAATTCTACTTTTATTGGTGGTGCTTGAACAACTCCAAGACTGAAGTAATAGTGTTTAGAAGAAATCATCGATGGTCTGCCTATCTTAGATTGGGGCATGTAGTTAAGGGCAGAGTCCTCGTAAGGTACCCTAGTCTCCATGTTTATTAATAGTCGGCAAATTGTGAAAATCAATCAAAACCACAATATGTGTGTTGTCTCCTTAAGTCCTGAGAAATAGAAGCTGCCCGTTCTTTCGACCCGTCTTTGACTATTCATGGAGGTAAGAAGCTCTGCTATGTGTAGAATGTGATAAGTTTATTATCAAGAACCATGGTCTACTAAGAGATGATTATTTGACTCCATACCTAGGTTTTTTATATATACCATTGCATTTAATTTTAGTTTCGTAAATTTCCTGTGAGATAGGAATTGCCATCCCCACTTTACAGAGAGATTAAGTAATTGGCCCAACATCACACAGCCAGTAAAGTGGCCAAGTTGGGATTCAGACCCATATCCATCTGACTTTAAAACCTATTCTCCCTAAATGAATCTCCATTTGACTGATATGAGAAGAATCAGAGATGTGAAAGCTTAAATAACATATGTGCCTAGTACTGTCCACAGAACATAATAAATTCTCAAAAATGATTGCTTCTGGGATTATCATGATTGTTATTATTATCATCATTATCATTTCTGCTACTACTATTGTTATCCTTATTCAAACATTCTGACCCTTCAAACCTAATTTCCAGGACTTAGAAATATCTATGGTGTTAAAATTATAAGTAATACTTTGAATGCTTTAAGTGAATAACAGTGGGTAAGATGGCAAGAAGTCAATAAACACATTATCAAAACACAGAACGAGGGAATGAACTTTATCTATGTTATATAAATCTCTAAAGGGATCACAGTTATTCAGATAATTTCACCTCCTTAAGCAACTTTTTCAGGGGCTCTCTAGATGAGAAGCAAATTTACTTGCATTTAACGGAAAATAATGAAGACAGATAATGGAGCGACGAAGCTATGATAAAAGAACACTGGCAACGAGGTTCCATGCACAAGGGGCAAGTGTTTCTCACTGTGCAAATCACAGACCGTATTCCAGCCCCACGATGGCCAAGTCCCAGACTGGTGTTTACGACAAAATGGCCCGGAGATCGTGCTGAGTTGATCTCGCCAACCTATTAAATGCTGAGTCCCTTTACATAGAAAGACTGTGTCATTTTCCTTCTCTAGAAATACAATCTCCAGCTTACGAACAATCTGCTTTCCAAAAATGGGTCCAGCTACTGGGTATCTGTGGCTCAGAACGCCCTTACCCACACTGGCGTGGCGCGGTCAGGTCGTGGGGCCAAACCCACAGAAGCCCGAAGTGCCCCGCACGGCTGAAGGGCACTGTAGTCCCAGCGACCTCACACCCCCGGCACCAGTGGGAACGTGCCGCTGGGACTCCCACTCAGCGCGGTGAGAGGACATCTCCATGCTGCAGACCAGGCAGCAGGTGGAAGCGACCTTTCACCTCTGACCTGCTAACCAGGAAGGAGCAGCTGGGGTCCACTGGGCCTTGGAAGTCTGGGACAGTGGGCCCTGGTGGTAGAGACCAGAGGGATGGTGATCAGGGATTGCAGGTGCTGACATCTAGGGAGGTCTGGAGACGCTCAGAAATCCCTGGGGACACTTTCTCCTGTATCTGTTCCCCGCCCAGGTCCTGGGGCTGCTTCTTCTAAGGGCTTCAAATGGTGTTTCCTCTTCTCTTTGCACAAGAAGAGATTCAAGTTTCCCCATCTTTCTTTAAGATTCTCAAAACACTTTCCTGAGGGGTTTTACCACATCTGATATTCTGCAAAGCGTAAGCTGCAGACACTCTGACATGGAAGCTTCAGAATACAGTATGAGGGTGGGCACAGTTAGTTAACTCACGCCCTGCGTCAGGGGCCACTCTGTCTGTCCCTCGGCCTTCCGTCATCGTTCCCCCTTGTGTAGGGGACAGCACACCCTGTTCCTTTGTGGGACTGTCCCCTCCCCACTGGAGGGGCTATAAATAAAGGTGTCCTGCTCTGCCATAGCCAAGGAGTGAGACTGAGACTCAAGTTAGGGCCAGGCCTGAGATTCTGGTTCTTGGACGAAAGGATACAGATTGACAGGAAAAAAGAGAAAGAGAGAGAAGAAAAACAAGCTCCCCTGTAAAAACTATCAGAAATGATCATTTATGCCTGCATTTATTTAGTAACTATTATTAAGTATCATTCCGGAAACTAGCGATTCAGGAGTGAAAAATCCCTGCCCTCATGAAACTTATACTCAGGGATGGAGGGTAATTATTAAGTATCATTCCGGAAACTAGAGATTCAGGAGTGAAAAATCCCTACCCTCATGAAACTTATACTCGGGGATGGAGGGTAATAGTAAAAAGTAAAATAAATAAAATATATAGTCATGTAGAGGAAAATAGACCAAGGAGAGGAGACAGGGAAGGAAGATGGATGAGGTCGTAACTGCAAACAGTTCTCCCTGAGAAGATGACACTGGAGTTGGGGAGCAAACCAGGACATTCCCAGAGGAAAGGCTCCAGGCAGAGGAAACCAATACAAAAGCCTGAGTGGAAATGGGCTTAGAAAGGCCAAAGATAAGGACAGAGGCCAACGCAGCCGAAGAACAGCAGGTGAGAGGGAGGGGGATCGGAA
>KE761112.1:0-12570 GCA_000465285.1 Eidolon helvum | reverse complement strand
GATACCCCCGCCCAGTCATGACTCCAGCGTCAGACACCCAGAATGCTGTTCCATCCATGGCGAGGTGGCAGGTGTCCAAGGGAGCACTCCCCTCTGTCACCTCAAGCTTCTGCTTCCAGCTGCCCGCCAGCTCCTCGGTTTTCCTGCCCCAGAGAGGAAGGGAGACTTACCCAACCGGGGAGACTGGCAGAGGGGCCACTGGGCGTCCTATGCCTCTGTGTCACCCTGTGCCTCTGTGCCACCCTGCAGTCAGGGGTGCCCAAGTTCAGTTCAAAGGGAGATGGATTACGAGCCCAGGCGTGCTCACGCAGCCAGTATCCGTTCCCAAACCCCACCATTTCCATAACAAGACTCATATGACTTTGCAAGTTTCCAATTTGCAAGCAATTATAAACTGATAGGGTGATGTGAGCTGCTGCCACCTTGTCCACTAGCAGTGGCTGGCTTAGTGAGTATCAGAAATTATGGAAGGACATCAGGGGAAGCGGAACTCAGGGACACTGCTCGGTCCACCTGCTTCTACACCCAGAGACTGCTTTTGTCCCCCTAAAACTTCAGAAACTGCTCTGAGAGGTTAGGGGCATCCCTCTGACACAATGTAACACGAGACGATAATTTAGCTTTGTGTCCAATACGAGACCGCCTGCTTTATTGGCAGTGTCCTAGAAACCCTTACACAAATCCCACAAGAAGGTTCTATTTTAGCCTCGTTTTACAGGTAAGAGCTGGCACAGAGCGGTCCACTGACTTGTCCAGGGTCACAGTATAAGGCGGTAGAGCTGTGGTTTAACCGTAGCTCAGTGTGAACAGAGCTCAGACGGTTCACCACCCCTGAAATGTGAGTTTAAATACTACACAGAGCAAAGGATGAGGTCTCCACCGTAACTCTCAGACCAACCCCCATAGGACCATCCAACCGACACTGGAAGGGTGCCGATGGCAGAAATCAGAAATAACGAAGAAGCTTCTTGTTGTCAAGGGCCTGGGGAAACAGGAGCTCATGTACAGGATTATAGAGAATTTTTTAAAATTTATTTATATTTCAGTATTATAGTTATTTAAGCACTAACTTCACAGAGCTCAACTTATTGATATGCAGGAATTTGTACTAGGAAAATAGTTATACCAGGGCATGAAGACATATGTGCAAAGACATTCTCTAAACCATTATGTGTAACAGTAAAAAAATAAGTAAACAACCTCACCAGCATCCCCAGGAGGCCTGGCTAAGCGCATTCGAGTGAATCATGTGATGCTCTGGGCCTCGCCATCGCGATGGCGGTATAGATCTGTACGTATGGACTCGAAGATGTGTTCAGTGAAAACAGCAGGTCACACAGGCGCGTGCGTAGTAGAATCTTCTTGCTCTGAAAGAATTTGGAAAGTGTGACTCGGCCTAGGAAGACACCAGAGCGGTGCGCCAGTCAGATCTCAGGAGCGGTCGGGGTGGGGGACCCGGCTCCCACTCCCGGCCCCTGCCCGAGACAGACCTCGGACAGGTTCCTGAGCCCGCTGAGCCTCCGTTTCCTCACCTGAAAGGCAGAGGTCGCTGTTCTAACGGGGGTGTCGACCGGACGGTGAAATGGAGCGACGGATGTCAGGGACGAGCAGAGAGCATGGCTCGTGCTGGGCGCTGGGTTCGCGGTGGCTGTTGCGATGTTCGTGCTGGGACCTGTCCCAGCTGCCTACTGAGGTGCAAGTAGCGACCTCAGACTTAGTGGTTTCGACAATGACCATTTTATTTCGCCTCACAAATCCTGTGGGTCCCAAGTCTGGACAATGGCTCGGCCGACTGTTTGTTCTCTGTAGTGTCACCTGGGGTCCTTCCTGACACTTGGCTGGTGGGCGTGCTGGTTGGAACATCCAAAATAGCTTCACTCGTGCATCTGGCACATTGCCACGTGTGGCTGGAAGGCCAGACTCTTGACCGAAGCCCCATACGTGGCCTCTCCAGCATGGTGGCCTCAGGGTAATGGGACTTTATATATAGGACTGGCCTCCCCTGGAGCCAGTGTCCCCAGAGAAACCGGTGGGGGCTCCCTGCCTTTCTCTAACTCACCCATAGGGGTCACACAGCTTCACTCTCACCAACTCTGTGGGGTGAAGGAGCAACAAGCCTGTCTTGAGTCGGGGCGGGGAGAGGGCTAGACCTGCCGGGTCAAGAAGAGGGGTGCTGAGGTCTCGTTGCAGACAAACACGTGGGGTCTGAGGTGTGGCTCTTGCCATCCTCGGCGGAGATACTCCGCCACAGAACCTATATCCGTGTACCTTAGCACTCTGCAGACATAGAGTGTGTACATCTATAATCTAATGTGTATCCTTAGATTCAGTGCTAGAGGCTCACTTTATGTAACTAAACCCTTGAGCCCACAAATAGATACGTGTAGATTCTGTATCAGGATCGCCTGGTTTGAGCAGGGAGGCCTGTTGCGCGTGAAGCCTGAAGAGTTTGTGTAGGAAGGCGACGGGAAGAGGAAAGAGACGCTCACTGGTATATTTAGTGTAGGTTCTGCCCTTTGCAAGATGATGTGTTTCACTTTGCTTCCCCTGTTGCCATGGTATCTGTCCTTTTATTTATAACTGTGTCTGTTCGATTGCATTCATGCACTTGAGAAGGTTTTCTGCTCTGAAAAAGAGCTACAGCCGGCGCAGGAAGCTGCCTGGGTTGGGGTGGGAGGGACGCAGGTCAGGGTGTCCCTGCTTGTTCTATGCCGCTGTCCTCCCCGAGCTGTCTCTCCTGGCCACCAACACCCCTCAGGCACTGTGATCTTAGCCGCCTCCTGAACCCCCTGGCTGCCTGTGTACGGCAGCACTGAGGTCTGCCCTCGGCTCCCTGTGGCCTTGCCGGCTGTGTCCCCCTAGGCGAATTACTCACGGCCTCTGAGCCTCCCCCTCCCCTCCCCTCTGTAAAACAAGGAAAGGAAAGCCAACTTCACCAAAGCCCCTTCCCCACCTACCACGCTCATGGGCCTTTCCGTTTCTGGAGAACTCTGAGCCCTTTTCACCTGGTGGCTGTCACATGTCCTGATTCCTCTGCCTGGTAGCTGTTCCCATCTTTAATGTCGCTCCCTGTGAGGAGCCTTCCCCAGTGCGCCCGTCTGCAGCAGATATACCCAGTGCTCACGGGCTCACGTCCGCTATTTGCACATTGGCTTCGAGGGTTTGCTTTCGCTCCTACGGCCAGCACCTGAGTCACTTCGCTGACAAGCTGCCCTCGGGCTCAGAAGCCTCTTTGCCTGAACGCAAGGGGAGCTGGCAGTGCCTGGGGTAACGTCCCCGGGGATAGCCCTTGACCCGGGATGGAAGGGTGTGGAGGTGTCGCTGATCTGGACGACTCCGCCCTACGCTGTCCGCAGAGCCCCTCGGGGGTTGGGCCGCTGCCTCCTCCCCGGGACAGGGCTCCAGCTCGCTCACTGGCTCGGTCTCTTTCTGGTCCCTGTCCCACAGCCCCATTTCCTCACTTCACCGCCGGGTCTCCCTGAGAATGCTCGTAACACAAAGGCTCCTGTCAGGGTTCGCTGTCGGGACACCCGACCCGAGTCGCTTTCAAAGCGACATCCGTCTGCAGAATGGCCCAGCTCTGCGTCCTGTTTTTTTCTAGGGGGGTGTATCTCCCAATTCATGAATACTTATTATTTACTTTACGAATCTCTCTCGGCCCTCTATGCTGTCTGTTTTGTGAAGACAGGATGTTTCTGCCATGTGCACTATTTTGTGTCATAATAGAGTTGTTGGAACAGGAAATATGCTCAAAGATTTTTTTCAGATAAAGGAATCATTGAATGATTATTTTTTTATAATGCTCACACTGGCCCCTTCATCTTAGCTCTTGGTGTTGCCTAAGATATCATCCCTGCCATGCCACCATTGAAATCCATTCACTGACTACAACCAATTCACTAATGAAAAGACGACCCAATCAAAAATGTATAAAGGACCTTTATAGACATTTCTCAAAAGACATATGAATGATCAATACACACATGAAAAGCATCATCAGTCATCATGAGCCATCGGGAATATGCAAACCACAACCACTTCACACCCAGTAGGATGGCTAGAACCAAAAAGTCAGATAACGACAAGTGTCGGCAAGGTGTGGAGAAAGCAGAGCCCTCATGCATTGCTGGAGAGAAGGTCAAACGGTGTAGCCACTGTGGAAAACAGCCTGGCAGTTCCTCAGAGACTGAAACAGAGTTACCATCTTACCCAGCACTTTCCCCTACATTTATACCCAAGAGACATGAAGACATCTGCCCGCACATGAACTTGTACGCAGACATTCGCATTGCATTATTCATAAGAGTCGAAAGGTGGAAAGAACCCACATGTGCGTGGACTGATGAATGAATGGAAAAACCAAGTGGTATATCCATGCAGTGGAATATTATTGGATCACGAAAAAGAATGGAATACTGATACATGCTACATCATGGACGAACCCTGAATCCATTATGGCAAATCAAAGAAGCCATTTACAAAGACCACATATTGTATAATTCCATTTATCTAAAATCTCCAGAATAGATGAATGAATCTACATAACAGAGAGCAGGTGAGTGGTCGCCTAGGGCCGGAGGGGGTGAGGGGCAAGGAAGTGACAGCTCAGGGGTAGAGGCTTTCTTTTGAGGGTGATGAAAATGTTGTGAAATTGGTTTTGGTGACAGCTGTCCAATTCTGTGAGCATTCTAAAAATCAGTGAGTTGTACATTTCGGTGACCGCATCGTACAGAATTTGAATTACATCTCGATAAAGCTGTTACCAAAAGGATTAACGGTAAACCCAGAAGCCATTTTAACTAATTAATTCACGCTAAGTGGAGTATGGTGATAGCTTGATGGAGACATTGCAAAACGGCATGAGCCTTTTGTAAAACAAGCTGACAATATTTATCCTTTGGCCCTGCTGTTCCATACCCTGGAAATGCAGATTGAGGACTTACTCCAAAAAACAAATAAACAACAACAAAAACAAACAACAAAAACAGTGATATACGTGAAGATGTTCACCACGATGCTATTTATAATAATCAGTGATATGAAAGAAGTGAAATATCTCACAATAAAGAGAAGGTGAACTGTGGCAGTGTGTAGCCATGATGCCGATACGGGCTCCGTGGAAACCAGTGGCATCTGAAAGTCCCGGCTTTGGGATTCCAGTAACCCAAGGCTGTGCCTGTGTGGGGTGGGGCCTCACTGGATGATCTACTCCGTGCCTCCAAGGTTTCTGTGGTCTCCATTTATTCATTCTATGCTTTAAAAAGTATTCTTCTGTGTCTCAAAGCTCAACCACAGTCCCCACTTCCCCTTGTCACTCACCGCGACCATCCCCCAGCCCACACGGCGTTCTCACGCTTCCGACTCCCTCGGTGATTTATGGTTTGTGTGGCACGATCTGGCCCTTGATTAAAGCAATAACGCCAAGCGCTGCCCTTTATCGAACTCCCTGCAGGAGTCAGACGGTCCACGTGAATACAGTTCCTCACTTCCTCTTCTCAGTACATGGGGCCGCTCAGCCTCATTCCCTGGGGAATGATGAAGATGAGAGAAGTAACATAAGTCATGCAGGCCCAGGGGCTGGGGCAGGGCCAGGTGCAAGCGGAGGGAGGGCCAGAGGCCAGAGGGAGGCCAGAGGCCGGCGAGCAGCTTCCTCTGCCGGTGCAGGGTTTGGGAACCTCTGCCCCGTCGGAGATGAATCGCCCCGGGCGCAGGCTTGGCCAGTCGGCCCGGGCGCCCTGTCTCATTGCCTGGCAATGCTCCTTCCTCCTGGTCTCTAGACGACTCTTGGCAGTTTTCCTCTAGTTAGGGGCTTTTCCTCCCCATCCATTTTTATTAAGCGGACCTGACAGTCCGAAGAATGGAGCCACCACTTGTTTCCATAATCACTTGATGAGCACATAATGAGAACCGCTTATCAGAAGAATATGCTGCGGTTAGCCGGCAACCACAATGCCATCTGTGTTTTCTTAATGTCCAAGTGCACTGAAGTCAAGGGCAGGAGCTCACCCGATGACACGCAGAGGGCAGGATGGCACGTGGGGGGACCCCAGGCGAGGATGTGGCCAGCTGTTGAGGACAGAAGGCTGCAGTCCGGGGCCTCTCCTGTGGCTCGGTTCATGGGGCGTTGGGGTCAGCTCTGGTGGGGGACCCAAGAAGAAACTGTCGCCTCTTGAAGTTCGGGGCTCCTCAGGAGAGAGAGGTGGGCAGTGACACATCTGTCCCTTTCTCTAATCACTGTGCTAATTAGCTCTCAAAGGGGATGCATTTAACTTGATAGAAACACAGTGAGTTGTTCATAGCAGGCACTTGATAAATATTTGCGGGACTGAACTGCGTGGAGGTTCCTCGTTTGTCAATATGCATAGTCAAAACCTAAGAAAACGTGGATTGGAAAGATGTGATTACTTTGAGAGGGAAGGAGAATGGAATGGAGGGGCCTCCATTTTGTGTTATATTTCTTTTCCTTTTTAATAATTTATGAAGAAAATGTCTGGAGGCAGAGTTCCTGTTTAGCATTCTCTGTACTTTTGAGTATGTTTTATAATTTCAGCGACTAAGGAAAGTAAACACATGCCTTCAAGTTCAGCTGTCAGACCCTGGGCGACGGGAGGAGCTGGTAGGACCCAGTCTGGGTTCTCCTGGCTCACGAAGCCTTTCCCCAGGTCTCATCTTTCAGATTTCAGGGGTAATCAGCGCCTTGTCATGAATTCCCGGATATTTCTGATCATCTCATATTTTCTGGAAACAGGATCAGCCTCTCTTACTTTTCAAGAGCTGGTTCTGCTTAGCTTTTATATACCAGGTGTCCTGGATTCTTAGCCAAGACCTCGAAAGGATGTACACAAGAGAAATAGGGGAATGCAACAGAAGTATTCTGTAATGACGTGAAAGGAAATAAGAAAAAGAAAAGAGAGTTTTTATGCATGCACCTGACCCCTTGACCTCTTGTACCCTCACATGAAGTCAAGTCTCTGACACTCGCAGGGGAAGAGGGAGGGGCATCATGGACAGTTCCCGCCTGTTTGCGCAGCCGAATCCATCCCCTTTGGATACTAACCTTCCGTAAGCGGTATCTCAGGACCGCCGGGCTCATCTCGTAGATAAGCTGATTTGCATGAAGATCACAAATAATGACATTTGACGTAGTGCCTCCTACTTGCCAGGCACTGCACTTGGCAACATATACATTATCGCTTTTAATCTCCACAACTGCCCGTGGAGGTGTGTATGTTTTTTCTTATTCTGTGAATGCAAAGAGGCAAAGGAACGTCTCCCAGGGCACGTGGCTGGTAAGGAGCAAGGCTGGGACTCAACACAACGGCAAGACTTTGCGTGTTCGTTTCCCCCTGTTCCACTTTTAATCTCCACAACTGCCCGTGGAGATGTGTATGTTTTTTCTTATTCGGCGAATGCAAAGAGGCAAAGGAACGTCTCCCAGGGCACGTGGCTGGTAAGGGGCAAGGCCAGGACGCAACACAACGGCAAGACTTTGCGTGTTCGTTTCCCCCCGTTCCACTTTCTTCGTGGTGATCATCCAAAATCATTGTATTGTTTTTTTACATAGTTGTTATTTGAATTCATCTACTAGGTGGTAAGCCCCAAGAAGAGCAAGAACTTGGTACTTTTAACCAGCGCCGAGAAGGGACTCATGAACTTTGGGAAGGGAGAGAAAGAGGAGGAAGGAGAGGAAGGAAGGGACCCGCCCTAACCCGGCTCATTCTCCCTCATTCTTATCCCAGCATCAGTTACTTCTGAAGAAGCCTGCACACTCGTGCAGTCCGATCCCTGCTGCTCGAGAAACGGTCTCAGAGTCGTCGTTTCTGCATTTCGTAGGTTTTTACCAGCAAAAGAAGCTGCCCTTTCTCAGTCCCCAGGCAATGACCTCGCTGGGCGGTGCACTGTGTGCAGCCCGCCTGACCACAAATTCCACGTGCTTCCCGACAAAACTGGGCTGTGACGATCAAGGAAGAAAGGGGCACGCGCAGCGGGTAGTGTTCGAAGTGATCGCTGCACATGTCATTTCATTCTATCACACGTTTCCGTGCATTTGTTCGCGTGATCCTTCTACTCAACGTGCACCCGTTTTCATGTAAAGAAAGAGAAAGAAGCATATGGCACCCGGCCTCCTCCCCAAGGCCAGCAACAGGCAACCTCCAGACATTGTATTCCACGGGAAAAGCGAGGGTTATACGTATATAAGCCTCTGCATCCAGCTCTCACTTGTCGCCCAGCAGAATCTCAGCCGACGCGAGGCGGTCTGTGGAATGGCTCGCTCCGCACTGCCCTGTCTGCCGCTCCCTGGCTTGACGCGCTTTCACTGCAGACTCCCTCCCTCTGCGGGGAGGGAGGTCGGCGTCGGCCTGGGGTTCATTCCCACTCTGATGCTCAGCGAGCAGGTCCTCCAGTGTGAAGTCAGAGTCACCTCAGATTCAAGGTCTTCATCACTGGTGCCATGCGTCTGCTGCCCTGACCCCCACCGGGCTAAGAGCCTGCTGCCGACCCCTGGTCTTGACCACCACGCCCGTCTTATGGGGAGCCACCTCCACAGGTTTTGATCTCTACCCCATAAGCCCAGACCTCCCTCCACAGACTCAGTTGATCCCCACGTCTTTGCTGCTCCACTCTCCACTGACCCGCCCTCCTCCGACGTCTCTGTCTCAGACAGGGTCCTGGAATGACACGGTCAGGTCCCATCGTGTTCCGTCTGCGCCCTGCAAGATGGCGGACTTCATTTTTCCAATAAGCAGCACATTTCTCGTCTCAAAATTTATTATGCATTATTATCCCCAGGTTTTGATGGCATAATTGTTTCACAAATTACAGTTCCTACTTGAGATTAATGCTGATTATGACTTTCCCCAGGTGCCTTATACTACATTTATCTATATTAAATCTCATCTCATTTGCTTCCAAAACCTCACACTCTTTGTTCTTTTTAGCTCCCCCCGTACTCACTGTGGTTTGGAATGTGATGGCATCCGAAATGTAATCAAGTTGTTTTTCTTTCTACATCATAAACGAGCTTGAATGAATGCCTCTAACATGTATAGAAGAAGAACTAGTATCTATCGTCCATTGGCTAAGTGCCTGAGCTGGGATCCCCCGCCCCCAACAAAACATACCTTAAGACAAGGGTTCGGTACATATAGTTTATGTGGGACAAGACCCTGGGAAGCACAGTGATGGAATGTAATAGGGAGAAAGGCAATAACAAGTACGCAGTCGAGTGGGTTACTACTGCTGACTTCTGGGGCTCGGCCGACTGAAAACCCTCTGAGACCGTACGGCACGCTTTACTGCCTCCTGCCAATCGTTACTTGGTGGCTGCTTCTGAGGGTCATTAACTCCCTGCCATTTATAGTCAGCTGGACCCCAGCAAGCTCCTGTAGCCAAGAGAGCTCTCGGGCAGAGATGCAGATGCTAGAGGTGGAAGGTTTCGCACGGATGCAATTTGCCCACAGAGCTTCAGATGACCTCTGACCTCAGGGAGTATGAGCTGGGCGCCTGCTACAGCCCACCTTTTGCTCCGTCCAGATCCACTCTTGTCACACGTTCAGTCCCCTTTGTTCTGTCACGGACTCTGCGAGGTGGCGTCCTAGATACCTCTCATCTCCCACCTGTGCAAGTCATTCGTGACTGAATGAGTTGGCCTGGGCCAAGACACCTGGTGTAAGCTGCTTTCCCTGCGGGTTAGCTCAGCACCTCGTCACTGAGGTATCTGAGCCCCTGCTCACAATGGCCTGTCACGCCACGGTTGACGAATTGCCTGTTCACGTTACAAACGGGCATGGAAGCACCGAGAAGCATCCCAGTGAAGATGCGGAGCCTCCCTGCTCTGTTCTAAGTAGTATTCCCAGCACTCATGTCATTCGCTGCTGCAAGCATACCAGCTTTTTTTTTTTTTTGCCTTCTGGTCTACCAGCATGCATGCAGCGCCCAGCATAACTGGGGAGCAATCACAGCTTTAGGCTTAGTAGAACCCTCCATGTGTTGCCTGGGAGGGACATTCTTCTCTTGGAAACCAAGACCATTAGTCCTTGACAGCCAAAGTTGTAGTTTTGGGAGGTAAAAAAAAAATTCCCCGAGAGGTTTAATGAGAATGATGGTGACAGGACCAACAGGTGCTGTTCCTATCCGCCTCTGTAGGTCCGTCTACCTGCCTTCCTCACCTCCAGTCTCCTAACCCTGTTTCCTTTAGGTCTCTGGCCAACCAGGTAAGCCATCCACCACGGTATGGACCCTTTCCTCGGCCACTTCTGCCTCCACAAGGTGGCGATCGAGTGTGCTCACAGCCACGTGTGCTGAGATGGCTACCTACCTCCGTCTCTCCTGCTCTGAGTGGAGCTGGGGAACGGTGACCTAAGAAAGTATGAAGCCAAGTCAAAACAAATGACGGATTCGGGGGAAATATCTGCAACTCCCATGACAGAAAAGGTTAATATAGGAAGAATTTTTACAAATTAATAAGAAAAATGCCAAGCACCCCATAGAAAACAAAATGGATTACGATGAGCGTAGTTAATTTACAGCAGAGATTACCCGAAAGGGCAGCAGACACAACAGTTCCCAGGTAGAAACCGATCCATTTCCATAAAAAGCCCCCTCTTCTGCACATTGGAGAACGATTTCATGCTGAATGGAATGAAAATGAAGCGTCTGAGCCTCCTGGAGTGGGGATAAGAGAGTTGCAAATGCGAGCTCCCTCTGACCTGAGCTCAGTGGAGCAAAATAGAGCCCCCAAGGGAGGGTCCCTGGGAGGCTGAGAAGTGCCGGGAACTCTGCGGGAAGCAGCTGGGAAGGCACGGAAAAGCCATGAGCCTCGTTTCCACGTTTATTCATACGCAGACTCCGTCCAACCTGGTGAAGGGGGCCAGGTGCGTATTCGACCCCATCACTGCCATCTACTAGCTAAATGGTGCATGAACTTTGGGAAGGGAGAATCGTGTCCTCCTAAAGGTACACTGAAGTCCTAAACCCCAGGACCTCGGTGTGACCTTGTTTGGAAACAAGACGGTTGCCCATGTGATTAGTTAAATTAAGAAGAGCTCGTGCTGAACCGCGTCGAGATCGGAGTGATGCTGGCGACGTGGTGCAGAGGAGAGAGCGAGGAGCAGCCGTTGGCGAAGGAGCAGCGCTAGGTCTGCGGTCGAAAGACCCGGCTGCTCGCTCGGCTCTTCTGTTTCCTGGCCGAGCCTCACTGGATAGGACCCTCGTCTCCGTTTCCCATGGCTGCTGTGAGGAATTCCACACACTGGGTGCCGGGACAACATACATCAACTCTTGTGCTGATCTGGAGGTCGGAGGTCGGCGGTCAGTCTCACCGGGCTGAAACCTGATTGCCTGGCCTTTCTGGCTTCCAGAGCCGCGTTCCCTGGGTTTCTTGGCTCCCGGTCCCTTCCTCCACCTTCGAAGTCAGCACGTGGCATCTCGTTCAATCGTCACATTGGCTTCTTCTGTGTCAGGTCTCCCTCTGATTCCCTCTTACAAGGACCCTTCTGATCACATCTGGGGCCCAGCCAGATAATCCAGGACCATCTCCCCATCTCGACACCCCTCACTCACTCACATTTTCAAACTCTTTTTTTTTTTTTTGGCGTATTAGACAATATTCACAGGTTTCCTCTATCAGACGTGGCTGTGCTGCCTCCTTAGCAGCTGGCCCTGGCCCACGGCCTCCGCTGTGGAAAGGTGCCCTCAGGGTCAAGAGCAGCCTTCGGTTTCCAACACGTAGGACTCAGTGATAAACCAGAGTCTCCGCCCCCTGCATGTTGTGTGCAATGAATCTTACAGTTTCACTTTACCAAATAGAAGTTGCTTTACTCTTATTGCTCTTTTGACCTTTAGGGAAAACCAGTGCTATTTTTTTTTTTTTTTTAATCCTCAAAACCTTTTAATAAGAATCTGCCAGCGGACACGCATGACTTCAAATAACTCTCCAAGATCAGACTCTCTTCTTTTAATTCTCTCTCTCTCTCTCTGGGGGGGGGGGGGGCTCTCTCTCTTTCTCTCTCACACATAAATCTCCATTCCCTTAATTTATACTTGATTCATTCCAGGAGACACATTTTTCTTACTGCATTCTTTAATTAGAGTTGTGCTGTTGACCTGTTTAATTAGATTTCCACTTGGAAATTTAGTCAGCACGTAAACTAACTTTTTTCCCCCTTTCAACTGAGATTATAGGCAATGCTCTCTCTCCGTCGAGGTTGGCAAGTCATTTGGTCGTACCATTCCACCAGGCGTCTGTAAACAATATCAGGCATGAGGGATCTTTGAAGAGACTCTCTCAAGCCCAGGTTTGCCCGACGGTCTGGCACTGTGGCTGGGTAGTGCAGGAGGAGCGATGGAGGAGGAGAGCCACCGAGGAGCCCCGCTGGGCTGATTCGACCGATGGTTTCCAGCTAACTGTGCAAGTGACTCGGGCTCTTTTTTTTTTTTTGGTCTCGGTTTCCACATCAATAAGTTCAGGGAAATTCACTTTCCACAATGCTGTTGTGAAAATTAAACTCAATGATATATGTATAGTGCCTGGCATAGTTCCAGAGATGCGTATCATTTTATCTATCTATC
>KE761111.1:0-22357 GCA_000465285.1 Eidolon helvum | reverse complement strand
CCTGGGCCCATCTGGACCAAATGACAGCATTAAATGCAGAAAAGCCACAAAGCAGGGAGAGTGAGTTGTGTATGTGTGTGAGTGTGTGTGCCCCCCTGTGTGTGTGTGTGTGTCCAGGGACGTCCAGTCTGCCGAGCAAACACCACGTGGGGAAACATGAGCTTCCCAAATTGCTCGCCGGCTGCTCGGTGACCGATCCGCGTCGCCTGTGGGTTCCCGCCGTCCGGGGCAGTGCTCGCTCCCTCCCCAGGGACGGCTGTGTCAACGGCCCGTTCGAGAACGCACACGACGGCCACTTCTTCACCGAGGCGTGACGTCGCTGGCGGAGTCCGCCTTCCTCACAGACTAGAGAGGGCGTCGCCCCGCTCGGCGGGCAGGGCGGCCTCCCCCTCCCGTGGGGACGTCCTTCCTCCGTCAACCTCCGTCACCGGCTTCCCGGACTTGGTCATGAACCTGCCTCGGGATCTGGCGTGTGTCCGTCCTGCCCAGCGCGGTGGCTCGCCGGTGGCTGTCGGAACCAGTGTTGACGGTGGACAGCGAATAAAAATGGGAAGGAGGCACAGAAGGGAAACCGAGGCACAGCACACACGAGGTGCCAAAGCACGGAGGACAGTCCCACGCACTCCCACCACCGCTTCCCTCTCTCTGTGCTGCGATCGTTGGTTATCAGCAGGGCGGCGTGATTCGATTTCGGATCAGGAAACTCGTAATTCGTGACGCAACTTGGAATGTCCACGGCTTGCGTGGCATTCGCATGCATACGCTCCGGGAGGGCCTCACGCCGCTGACGCCCCTTCTCTGTGACCCGCCGACCGCCCTCGGCGGCTCACGGAGTGAGCGTGTCATGCCTCAGCCTTCCCGCGGAACACGCCCGTGTGCACGCTGCGCCGTGCACTAACGACAGTGGCCCGTGGGGTGTGTTCTGAACAGACGGAGGTGCCTTCTCTGCGGGAGCACAGGTGACAGCAGGCCCCGTGCCCATGCTCACTGCCGGCCTCCAGATGGCCCGCTGGTGCCGGCTGGCGGTCCTTCGGGTCCCGCCTTACTTGGCTCTGTGACAGAATTCACAGCACCTGGAATTCGAGGCTGTTCATGGGGCCGGCTCAACACGCTCCTTATGTAACTGGAGAGCGAATAGATGAGCAAGGATGTGTCCCCTTTAAAGGACAGACAGGGCTGCCTATAGGTAGCCTGTGGCTGTAAAGGTAGCCTGTGGCTGCGTAACAGGTGACCTTGAATGTAGCGGCTTCGCACGACGGTGCTCACATGTTGTCCTGCTGTTTCTCCGGGCGAGAATCTGCCCACGTCTTAGCTGACTTCTCCGCTCCGGGTCCTACAGGGGTTCTGTCCAGGTGTCGAGTGGGCCACTTGGCTTTCTGGAGCTCACGATCTTCCAAGAATTCAGCTCCTCGTGCTGCTGGCCTTGAGGTCCCCCTTTCTCGGTGGCTGCCAGCAGCAACTTCAGCACATAGCAGCTTCCTGAACGTCAAGGCCACCAGGAGAACCTCTCGCTGGAGTCGGCCGAGAAAGAGCCTCACACGACGTGCCCTAATCTAGCGGGCGGCCTTTCCCGCGTCACGTAACACAATCGGGGGCCAGTAGCCAAGTTGGAGGTTCTTTAGCAGAACGTCCCGCCTGAGCCTTGACCACCCGACCTTTTTCTCTTTCTCAGACGACGCCCGTTATTTTATGCTTCTGCACCAAAGAAACGACGTCTTATCTGACTCCGTGAAAACCGGCAAACGCTTACTGACATGTCTGCACAGAGCCTTTTAGATGCTGTGTTTATCTTCTGTTCAGCTTTCTGGCCCCACAAAACACATACGGTTTCCCCCTGTCTTTCTTCTTCTCTGAATAAATCAGGATTTACCCAGATGAGGTGCCCACTGACAAGGAGTGCTTTATGAGATACCCTGTCCCTTCTCAAAGGGCCAGGAAGTCCTTGTCCCTGGAAGGTCTGGTACCCACCTCCAGCGCAGGTAGCTGCGAAGCTCCTTAGAAACTCCAGCCCTTCCCGGTGCTTCATCGGTTCAGCGGCTCAAGTTCACTGGCTGACGCCATGCTCATCTGCGGGCAGCGCTGCCCGGCACTCGGGCAATGCAGCCATTAATTCACACTCAGAAGCCCCGTGGGAGCCAAGCCTGTGGAAATGACTCTGGACCCGGGATTTCCCGCATCGTCCGACTCCGGCAGTAAGCTACTCCCCCTCCCTCCTCCCTCTTATTCGTGGGTTTCGATTAGTTTAAGTTTTGTTTAATTTCAACGGATACACAGAGAGGTAGGACTCGGGAGGTTTTCTCGGGCAATAAACAGACAGCCCCTCCCGCCCCCACTCTGAGGTAAGGACACGTTGCCCACTTTTCTTGGTGTGTAGAGGCTGACACTTCTTTTCCGTGACCTGTGGTTGAACGCAGAGCTGCGGGGTCCTCCATAACAGATTTATGAAAGAACTCGCAGGGTGGGTAGTGCCCTGTGTAGGCTGCAGTGTCTTTAGCCTCATTAATGGGTTGACAGAATCCACACCCCACCCCAGACACTTCCTTGGGGTTTCAGCTCTTCTGGGTTTGCTGTGTGATGTTCCCGTCTTTTTCTTTGTTTTCGTGGGGACTTTACTTGGGGACTTCACATCACGGGATGCTACCTAGACGCCGTATTGAGAAGCCGCTCTAAGAGAAGAGGCTACACAGAAAACGTTTTTCCAAAACCCCGCAAGCTGGTGGAGATAGTGACCAACAAGCATTGTGACCATGGGTGGCGGCATGGGGCTTCCTGGCAAAAAACACTGGCATTTCAACATATTTTCCTTGAGTCATTCCCTGTTTATGCCACAGAAAGTAACAATAATAATAAAAAAAACAACAAAATCCGTAACCTGGAGAGATTTTTGTAAATACCTGAAATTGCATATAATTACCAAAGACATGAAATCATTAGGCTGGCAGTGACTTTGTCTGCAGATCTCAGAATAACATGCTTTTAAAAACAGAACTCATGTAGCCTAAATCTGTAAACACCTAGAGAGATATTAAGCTTCCATCTTGGCCCGAAGCAAATGCTTTTATGGATTTAGAATAAAATGAATTGATTGGCTTAGTGTCATTAAGTGTATGGGATTAAGCCTTTGTATTAAAGGAAATCCCTTCACACAATGCCCACGTGGCATTCTTTTCTGAAGCAACACAATGCTACCGTGAATACGTAAGGATATTGAAATAGAGGTGAATTGGAGATGATCACAGTGTGTTTCATAAAGCTGGGAAGTATTTTATGATTTCAGCGTTACCTAAGGGTTCTGAATCCTCAGGCTCGATGGCTCGTGATGTCTTAAAAATCGCTTTATCACCAACACCTGGGACTGTAGTCAGACCACAAGTGTTCCCTTCAAGTTCAGGACCACAGCCCTGCCTGTCCAGTGGGCTACACGTGCTAAATAGTATTCCACTGATTAAGAGAACCCACCCCAGGTCAAACGGCCATGTCTACGTTCACTCCTCCTCCTCTTCCATTCCCCCCTGAGACATCCAACACCTAGTTCTTACTTTTTCCCCCAGAATACCAGCTGTCCTTCCTCGACTCATTCAGGTGTGATTTCTTCGTCCTTACGGGACCAGAGGTCCTAGGACACCGTCCATAGTTTATTCATCTCTGCGTGTTACCATTTATCTGGGTGCGGAGTGAATGAACAAAGTCACGTCGCCAGAGACTCCCCTATGCCCTCGCATAAAACGGTTTTCACCGTTCGCTGAAAAGGTACCATTTTTACTGCTGCTGTGAGTGTTTCTTTGCTGCAGTCATCTGATCTGGATACAGTGTGGGTGCAGACACTTCCTGACATTTTTCAGGTGGCTGTAAAGTATTTGGAACAGTGCCCTGTGCTGTATCCTACGAACGCTGCAGTTTAGCTATTAATAGGATCACCATGAAATAACCTGTCATTATGAGGAAGAACAACGGGGTGAGGGAGTAAGGAGAGCGAGGAGGTGATTTCCACTCTATCCTATGTTGTCATGTATAATAGACACAGTTATATACTGTAAAGCCTATTATGTAGACATTATCTGGGTCACCTAGGAGTTTTTGCTCCATTTAGCCAAATCCGCCCTCATTTTAGCTCCTGGAGCTTCTTAGCCTATAAAATGCAGGTGTCGAATAGAAAGTACTGAGCTCCTTGGAGAAATAAATGTCTGATTCTAGAAATGGGGCAGGAAATATACAAGCTGATCTTGGAGTCTCTTATAGTGCCGGAAAGTAAGAAATACTGAACAGAATAACAAATGAAACACCAGAGACAAACCACAAGGATGGGGGTATACAGATGTGGCCCCAAGGACACCTTTAGTGAGTTCTCACTGGCCAAAGCGAGAATATATTTAAGGAGAAAATTAAGTCGTGGATCATAACTCAAAGTGTAAAATAACACCCACCACCCCACAGTGGCGTAAATGACCGAATAAGCAAACAAACAAGCAGAACGTATCAATTGCTTACTTCCGTCCTACCAAATCGCCACATTATTACTGGCTTAAAACAACATGACGTCATCCTGCTGGTTCGCAGGTCAGAAGTCCCAAATGGCTTTCAAAGGGCTAAAAGTAAAACAAGGTATCAAGAGCACTGAGTTCTTTTGGGACAACCTGGGGGGAAATCTAGTCTTTGCCTTTATCTAGAGGTCCCTAGTCTTAATGATTTTAGGGTGGGATCATGATAGTATTTTTCTCACTCACCGTAAATATTTAGGTACTTCATACTCTGTTGATATTACCATTTCTTTATTCCACTGCAGTCAAGTGGTGGTTAGTGTCAAGTACAAAAACGTCAATTTTCTGGAACTGGCAAACAGAATTATGGTGCTAATAGGCAAATAAAGGCATGCATGTCAAGGGAAAACCATCACGCTGGCTTTGATTTGCAAATATCAGGATTGTTGGGGAATCAGACAGTTCTGCTTTGAAATGATCTCTGATCGTATTGCGGTCGTGTGCCAATCCGAGTGTGCACGCGTCGGAGTATGTGTGTGTGTCTGTGTGTGCTTGTGTGTCTGCCTCATGGAGACGAGCAAAGAGCTATAACGGTCCGCTTAATCTAAGTTGGGCTGCTGTAACAAAAGGCTCCTGAATTTTAGCAGGTTGCAGTAACAATGTTTATTTTTCTTTTTTGAAGTTCGTGTCAGTTTGGGGCTGACCGGTTGTCCTTTACATCCTTTTCTTTCCAAAACCAAGGTTGGAAGGGTTAGTTTCTGCCAGGGACATGGTGGTCTGATGGTTAAGGGGACATCCTGGCAGAAATGTGACAGCTTAAAATGCTTCAGCTCAGAAGTGACACGTGTCTCTGCTCCGTTCACGTTTTGTTGGCCAAGGTGGACGTTAGCCGGTGGGGAAGGTGTTACAGTTCCCCATCACAGTGAGAGGTCCCCGAGAGCCACTTCCATTAAGTTTGTGTCCCTGTTCTCCTGGCTTCTGTTTACATCATCACATCCTTTAGTTTCTAGGGAGCACAAGGAACAGCTCGATTGGAACCCGTTGGCTGCCGCTAAGTTCAGAAGTGGATAAAGCGGCCCGTGTCCTCATCCGCAGTAAAAATTGTCCGACATCCCCAACGCGTGCATGACCTTGTGATTCTTAAAAAAAAAAGAGAGAGAGAGATTTTAGGGTCTTTAAGAGGGGTCGTTTGATTTGCATCTTCCGGTATGAACGATTCGGGAGTGGGATGATTTTGTAGAAATCTAGGCGAATACTGGTTTGGGGGAGGACTGACCTAGGTCTCCAGGTCAGTGCCACAGACGTGGCAAGCCCAGGCGACTTGACCCATTGACGAGCAAAGACAGAAGAGCCTGGGATTTGGGCAGTTTATTCTCTTGCATAAACAGCAGTGGAAAATGACCCCCTGCTGTCAACTCTCCATGATCCCCAAAAGTCACACGGCATGGAGGTTCAACTCGATCATCAGCAGTCTGTGATCTGACTGCAGAACACGTTTCTCATCAGTTAACTATATGCAACAGAACTCAGAACCTTCTAGAATCTCCTGGCAAGGAGGATACACACATAACACACGCACACGCACACACACAACACACACAAATGAAGCTTTTGTGTGTGTGTGTGTGTGTGTTTTAATGCAGCATTTCAAGAGGTGTCTCAGGGCAAATGAAAGCCCATTTCATTTTCAACACAAGCTTTCTATATATTAATGCATAAAAGACTTCTAGCGTAATTCGATTTAAATTTGTTCCAGCTTTTAAATACATTGTGATTTAATCTCAAGCTCATAGACGTTGTTCAGGGAGGTAATTTAGGCTATCAGCTAAAAGTTCTAATAAGATTTGTCTTTCATTCCTGAGAATAGAACTATATCAATAATAAAATTCACAACAAAAAATTGGTAACGTAAGGCTATGCAATGACTTGAGATTTTAATAAGAAACATAGCCATACTTCAGAGACCTATAAAAGTTTATATTTATTTTGATTCCTACCAAAGAAAGTGTGAAATCCATTCTTCTTAAGTCCAGCAAAACAAGAAACAATAATTACCATTCACATTTTCTCTTAGTCTGTCTTCCAAAACCAGAGAAGAAAAGAAAATGTACCAAAAAAACCCTGTTATTTCCATTAGTACAGCGATACATTCTTAAACTAGTAGAAAATTAAAAGGTACTAGATCTTGCTTTTATTGTAATCACAAATATATGCTTTCAATTTTCCTGAGATGACAACCCAAGGTAAAATTAAATTATGATAAACCGCTATCCAATATTGATTCTAAAAAATCAATTGAGAGGATTCAACTTTCTATTTCCCGCTATCCAATATTGATTCTAAAAATCAATTGAGAGGTTTCAACTTTCTATTTCCATACTTGAGAGAATCATACACACGGCATAGTGAAGTCTACGTTTTTCTCACTGTTGGTTTATTCTTATTATTGTTATTCATGGGTTATGTGAGTACCTCTGCCTTGTAATAGGTGTGGCCTTCGGGTCCAAATCCATGATTCACCCCACAGATATTTGTCATGTGACTTCTACGTGCTGGGTATTTTGCTACCAAGTTTGCAATGAGTGGCCCAATATCCAGCACATCTAAGCCATGCGCTAAATGCTTGGGAGTGAATGCTGGGTATGAGACTTTAAGACCTCCCCCATAACTCAACCATCCTATGTCCCTTTATACATCCTGCAGCAGAGGTCTTCAAACTTGGGGATGCCTTTCCGAAATTTTGTCAGAGTAGACTTCTACTGATGACTTTGGAGAAATCAATTTACATACACTCAGGGTTTCGGGTCACCGCTGAATCTTTCTAAGGCTTTCTGGACACCACACAAAAAAATGTTTTTTCACGTTATGAAACAACACCCTTCGCCCCCCATGGCAAATCTTACTGTCCTGCCCACTCTGGCACATGACGTAAGTGCCCGCATCCAGATGCTGGTTCTGGGGAAGCGTTTTTGTTGGAGGCTCATCGGAAGTGGTTCCCAACCTTACACGCATCTCCACGGAGGGCGAAACATGGTCTTATTCGGATAGTCTGGTTTTAGAAGGAAAAATAAGCGGCAGTAGGTCAGCTCTGCGGAATCCTTCGCGTGCAGAAATCGAAGTTTTCTGTAGGGGACACGTGACCGTGCGCTGGGTGGAACCCACAGGTAACACGTCTCGAGTTACGGTTCACATCCTCTGTGCCGATAAAATTAAAGCGAAAGGTAAAACACAGGTGAAAATGTACGTCTGGAGCACTTATCCCAGTGACAGCCAATTCTCAAGATGCAGTGACAGCCAATTCTCAAGATGTGGAGTCGTCTGGAGCACTTATTCCAGCGACAGTCAATTCTCAAGACATGGAGTGACAGACGAGGTGTCCTGCTTGCGTCCCCACCCTCCTCACCTCCCCTGCAGTCCCTAGTGTCCCCCTCCTCCCTTCCCCCTTCTGACCCGAGCCCTCCCTGCTCGCTCAGAGCTGCCACATCCCTGGCAAGCCCCGTTATGTCACAGACTCCACCACCCGGCCCAGGACAGGGTGACGAACGAATGAATACGTTTTTCAGCCACCACGTGAATCATCTAATGCCTGTCTTCCATATGGCTGACCTCCTCCATGGGCAGGGAGTGTGTCACCCTTGGGGCCAGCATGGTTGTAAGTGTCAGCACGTGCTTGTGGAAGCAACGGATTCACAGCGGAACGAACTAGCAAGGCGTGGGTGTGGATGTGGGCGAAGCCGCCTGGGCTCCTTCCTGAAGCGGGCTAGGGGTTCACAGAGTGCTCGCCGGTCCCCTCCCAGGGCTGCACTGCAAGGCCAGGGGGATGTTCCTCTGTGGGCCCGTGACGGGCTACTCAATCGCACGCGTATCTGTGACGAGCACAGAAATCTTCACTCACCCGTCACCCATCACACAGCATCCTCCGTAGTGACCAAAATCCGTGCTTAGCGTTCACGTGGCCTTCCTTTGTTTAAGGTGACGAGGCCAAGCTGAACTGAGAATTCGCCCTCCTAAACGACAAAAAAAAAAAAAGATGGGAACTAGTCCGGACGTTTTTAACATGCTATCTCATATTAACAGCAATAATTGTAAATTTTTTTTTTTTTTTTTTAGTTCTACCGTTTCTTTACATTCTTGCATTGTGAGAACTCTCTTAATGGTATCAGGTGACTTTATTTGATGCTTTTCACATATGTAGAAGTGGCAACAGTCTTAATATATGTTAAGAAGAGTACACATGAGACCACTCTCCTGCCTCAAAATGTTGATAGCAGCACGTAGCGGTCTTCCATTGATTTTTTTCTGCTAGCTCTGGTCTGTCTTTCCTGAGTTCTACCCCATTTCCGATGCAAAGTACTGCTTTAAATAGTGTAACTTTTGAAAAGGATGTAGATAAAGCATTACAGGGGAACATCAGGAGAACAGGTATGTATAAAAAAAAGATGGACGTGCACAGAAATAGGGGCATGAAGATATTTTATTTATAAAGTCATCCTTAATTTTTAATAATGCAACATCTCTACGTCTGTTTGAAGTTATTTAAATACCCCCTTTAATATTTAAAACCACTTCCCCAGTGAGGTTTGATTGAGATGGTAATTATTTGATGTAAAGGGATGTTATTCTGGTGTTTTTGGAGAAGCTGCAGGTCTAAGAAGGAAACAGAAAAGAAATAGACTGTCTGAATTTTAAGATGGCTTTTCTCTGCAGCCACAAGATGCGTTTGCTCTGGAATGAGTTCCAGCAGAATCTTTATTCTCTGTGTCCTCTAATACCCGTATTTACATAGCTCATGATTGTAGCTGACTTACGTACTCTAAGAACTTGGTTGGATTCGGGGACACTTAATTAGCTATATTTGTGAGGACAAATATTGCAATGGCTTAGTGCAAGAGAACGTAAGGCTGAGAGAGTAAATATACATAGAACAGTAAAGGCGATATCTAATTATACTTCTGGGTGAGGCTCTGCTGTGTAAAATTAATTTAAAACTGTGGTTTGGCAAATAATTTCTGTCAAAATGTCAGCGGGTGGTTTGCTTCAAGTGACAAGCTCATTTGAAAATTTGTCTGGACAGGCAAATAGAACCAAACTCTCGAAAAGGCAGAAGAAACTTGGAGCACTACCCCTTCCTTATTCTGAAAGAGACTACAAAGTTACAGTGACCAAGACAGGAATACAGATCGATGGAATATAACCAAAGAGTAGAGAAATAAACCCTCACCTTTATATAAAGTCAGCTGGCTTTCGCCAAGAGTGTTATAAAAAACTCAATGAGGAAAGAAGAGTATTTTCAATAAATAGTTCTAAGTCATGTGGCTATCCATATGCAAAAGAATGAATTTCTACCCTTACCACATACACCAAAATGAACTCAAAATAAATCAAAGATGTGAATATAAAAACACAGGTCTTCAAGTGTAGGGGTGAAAAAAGAGAAAATCTGCAGGGTCTTGGGTTTGAGAAGGATTTCTTAGATTATACCTCAAAAGCACAAGCTTTAAAGGAAAACAAAGTCGTACCTCGGACCTCATCGAAATTAAAAAAACTTGTACTTCAGAAGACATCATTGAGAAAACCAAAGACCAGCCGTGGACTGGGTGAAAAGACTTGCAAATCCCATTTCTGGTAAAAGACTTGTATCTAAAAATATAGAGAAATCTGACAATTCAGTCATCAGAAACAAAGAACCCAGTTTTTGAAACGGGCAAAATATTTGACTAGATGAAGAACATAGTACAGGAGAAGATATCCCACATCATCATGACGAGACACCATTTCACACCCATGAGGATGATTATAATCAAAAACGTAGGAGGTAGATGACAGGTGGACAGATTAGAACCTGTGGACGCTTCTGGTGGGACCATGTGATGATGCATCGGATTTAGATAGGAGCCTGGCAGTTTCTTAAAATATTAAACATAAATCGGCTGTATAAAATAGCAATTCCACTCCTACATTTCATTCCCAGAAAAATGAAAATATATGTCCACAGAAAATAGTTGTACATAATGTTTACCGCGGCACGATTTGCATTAGCCACCAACTGGAAGCAACGTGAATGGCCATCAGCAGATAACTGGAGGAAGAAACTATAGTCTGTTCTTTCAGTAGAATATTATCCATCCATAGAAGAGGAAGTATTGATGCATGCTGCCAGTGGGGACAGACTTTTGACACCATCACGTTCAGGGAAGGAAGCCAGACGCAAAAACTGCA
Organism: Eidolon helvum; assembly: GCA_000465285.1. Taxonomy (NCBI): domain Eukaryota; kingdom Metazoa; phylum Chordata; class Mammalia; order Chiroptera; family Pteropodidae; genus Eidolon; species Eidolon helvum. Next base: position 11,660 of record KE761111.1, on the reverse strand, counting down.
TGTCGTGTGAATTCATTTCCATGAAATGCTCGGAAATGGAAAATTTATGGAGAGGGAGGACGTAGATTAGTGAGATCTCCAACGTTATTCCTTGATGAATCGATTTTCTGGTATGTAAATTTCATCTCGGTGAAGCTCTTAAAAAAATGCTCTTGGGTTAGCAAAGGAATTTGGTGAAGAATCGGGCAGACCGTCGATCGACCTTGAGTGCCACTTTATCGGCGGCGTGACCGTGACCGTGTGCGAAGCGTTGTGAAAACTTTACAAATTTTTCAAACACTTCCCCCCGTTTGTTGGGGGAAGTTTCCCTGAGCACGGCTTCTCATCCTGCACTCCGAACGATGTCATATTACTCAAATTTCATGTCCTCGGGGCAGGCTGGGTCTTGGGGCAGGCTGGGTCTTGGGACGTGGGCGTGGGGACAGTGCCCGCGTTTAATTCACCCCAGACCTTGCAGAATGGTCTTTGTTTGGTGTCAGCCAGGCCCGTGTTCATGTTTCTGGGCTTCCAGCTGCAGCGTGGAAGAGAAAATACATTTAGAGGAGGAAAATTTGGAAGAAGTCTGGGGTGTGAGGACAGGCTGATGAGAAGGTTAATTCTAAGTGTCGGGTCCTAGTGGAAGAAAACCTTTCTCGAACAAGAGTGCGTGTTTTCTAGAAGGCGGTGGTAATGTTATCAGAGAGTTGTCCAGGTTCTCGATGTCTTGAACGAAGAATTGAGTAAGACTCTGAAATACGGTAGAGAAGAAAAGCTTTATTAGAAGGGAAAGTACACTCTCAGACGTGGACGCGGGCCCAAGCAAGAGAAGTGTGGCTCAAAAGTCCTGGTGACAAAGCTTTTTAGAAGGGAAAGTACACTCTCAGATGTGGACGCGGGCCCGAGCAAGAGAAGTGTGGCTCAAAAGTCCTGGTGACAAAGCCTTTGGGGTTTTCATCCCCATTTGCTGTGGGTGGTCACTTTTCTTAGAGGGGCGGGCTTCCTTGATTGACAGCTAAGATTGACAAGACCCAGTGATTCGTCATTTGCTTTTTGTGCACGTTCCTTCCCAGAATTCAGTCTGTTATAATGATACTAATGAACTTCCAGGCATATGCATCATATTAGAATGATGATATAATGAGGCTCAGGTGAATTGAAGGTCGTTGGGGTCTTCATTGCGCAGGTGTGAGTGACTGTCTTAAACTGGTACCTAATTCTCTGCCTACTGGTTTCTTTGTGTGAGTTGAAAAAAATGCCTTCTGGCTTGCTTAATTGTAGGCGGAATAGGGCGGACCCTTTCTGAGATAGAATGACCTCAGTGTCTTTGCAGGCAGACCCAAAACCCCCTAACTAACTTTCCTGGGCCAGCCCCTAAACCCCCTAACTAACTTCCCTGCCTACCTCTTTTCTAAGAGCCATGCCCCCCCCCCTTATTAGTATGGATGTTGAGGGGCAGGAGGTCTCTTCTCCCGTATCTGCTTCCTACTGAAGGGGGTGCAGTCCCTGCTTACTGGGGTTTCATGGAGCTCTTTCCTTCCTGACTCAGTCAGGGTGGGGTCTTGGATTTCCTGCTGAAGTGCCACTTCTGTCCCTAGACAAGGTAAAGAAGGTATAAACTCATTATTTAAATCGTATATCTATTAATTTCTATTATTAATTTGCCTGTTAAGTTGACAAAGGGAAACAGGCTTGGTTAATATGTTTCTTAAAGAGTAAAAGAAACCCTTGGCCTAAATTCTTCTCCCCTCTCAGACTCTCAGGGCCCTGCCTGGCTTAACACCATTTCTGCTAACAATGGACCGATGATCCTTATCAATAGCCAGAGGATCTGAGTCACCAGTTTCAGGACAATTATTGGGATTTGAGGGAGAGGGCCTTTTTCCCAAAGAAAGGAGAGAAGAAAACTTAACTAGGTTTACTAAAAAGATTCAGAACTCTGCAAGAGATGTCTCGTACCATTTCCTGCTAAAAGATCGTACCATTTCCAAGATTAAGATTAAGAATTTTACAAGTGATGTCCCATATCAGTAAGGGGGCGGAGTCAAACTTTACAGGAACACTACTCACACAGAATCGGCTTAGCAGGAAACAAATTCTCTCCCCTCATCCATTCCATGCCTTTTGAGTCCGCCTTTCATTTCTCTAGAATCTTTTCGTTTTTAATGAAACAGATGACTGCTTTGTATAGAAACTTAAAATGAAAATCTTCCCGAATGAATTGAATATTTTTTCCTCCCAGAAACGCCAACTTGTTTTCTAACACAAACGGTTTAGTTGTATCATCCACGGTATTTCTCTAAGAAAGGCACACCCTTTAGACTTGCGTACACAACTCAGCCATAAATTTGGTCGACAAGATGACTTTGAAATAGCTTCCCTACTGATGGATAAACCCTGACAGAAACAACCTAAAAGACTGTCAAGCTAATTTGCTGGTGGTTAATTTTTTTTAAAGTTTGCTTTGAGATATTGAAGTGAGGTCAACATCTTGGACATGAATAGATTTTGATATCGGGCTAACGAGGTCCATAGACTAACATATCAGCATCCTTTGTACCCAGTACACTTTCTAAGGGATGGGAAATGACTGTATCGGAAAGAATGAAGGACCGTTTTCTACCAGAATCAACTCCACCATTGGGTGGTTCCGTGAGTCCGATGGTCTGCTGGTCTCCAGGGTCCCAGGCACCTCTTCCCAGCTCTGTCTTCAATTACCTGGCATGGACAGCTTCAAATTGTCTACTGCGGGAGTGGATATTGAAACCTCAAAAACCAACAAGTATGTTGAGTCACCTGAAATGATGACATTCAGCCCTTATTTGAGCTCCAACAACACTGACGTCAAATCTTGGTTTCAAAGCGTGTTTGAGGTCCTTTGGGTTGGTTAGAACTGAGGAAGGATTTTGAGACACAAGGGTTGTGGGTGACAGTTACCGTTGTCTCCTCTTTCTTAATCCACAAATCCCACCACCAGAAAGGATAATAGGGCAACAACACCTTCACCGATGGAGACACTTTGACTTGAAGAACCTGGGGTATGAATACCTGAGCGTGTCTGTCTATAAAAAAAAAAAAGACAGTAGAGCCAGTGAGCTAAATAATTCAAGTGGTATTAAATGTTTTGACCTCTTGTATCAGAAAAATATAAAAACCAAAATGACGCCCTGTGTGAGAGTCTTTGGTGGGTGTGGTCAAGCCACTGTCCCCACATTCTGTCTACGTGGAAATACCTGTGCAGCAGATGTTTGAGATGATCAAGGTAGGTGACTTCATTTTATTCATTTATTTTTAACAAAATCAAATAGCAATGAACTTCAAGCAATATTTAATAGCTGTATCAGATACAGAGAGCATTATTCGTAGTGTTTCATCTTGACTTAAGAAATACTTATGGAAAACCTTAGTATTTTTATAGTAGAGGTCAAGGGGGTAGTATTCTGTAGCCACTGGTGAGAAGTGAACTTTCATCATTGAAAGTGACTTAGTAATATTATTCACTTTTATGTGAAAAGAAATCCTTATGGAAACCCTTAGTATTTTTATAGTAGAGGTCAGGGGGGTAGTATTCTGTAGCCACTGGTGAGAAGTGAACCTTCATCATTGAAAGTGACTTAGTAATATTATTTACTTTTATGTGGAAGTCTGTGTTTTTAAGTTCTTAAGCATGAAACTGATGTCGATTGTAAGATATTTTGATTAAAGTTCTTTCATGTTTATCGTTTAAATGTGTTTCTTTGTACGTTGTGGAATTTCCTAACCAAAGTGTATCGGTGACATTTCAAAAATTTCTCTCTATTATTACATGTAAAATCAGAAGAGCATTAAATACTTCATATGTATTTCTTCTAAGAATATGGGAAATCTTTTTTTTAATAATTTAATTTTCTTTTTTTTCTTAATCTCACATTAGCCTTTTTTTTTTTTGCAGTAATATCATTTTAACCCCCGAACTGCATTTTCACAGGACACCCAATGTTTTTTTTCACAAATAACATTTTGAATTTGTTCTTCTTGACATCTTTTATGTTTATGTGCATTTTGTATCACCCTATTTTATTTTTTTGAAACCCAAATGTAAACAGATTTCAACTTTTTGTGTGACTTTTTTTATTTTTTCTTTTGCTGGGTGGTATCTCTTTCTTCTGACTTTTTTGCAAACTTGTTGTTTTTGAATTCTCTTTTTTTCCCTTTATTTTCCTTCTCAATATGACCCCAGGAGCCAACACAAAGAAAAACGCAGATGATATAACCAGTAATGACCGTGGTGAAGATGAAGGTATTTTTTTTTTCCAAACCTCAACCCTGATGCATGATTTTATATCTATTTCTCTCTCTCGTTCTCTCTCTTTTTTCCATTTCAACTTGTTTTTCCTCCCCTTACCCGAAACAAGTGCACTTTAGTGTACTTCCTTATTTTCTTCTTGTCTGAAAACCACTGTCATTTTTAACGACAATGACTGTGTAGATGACAGGCAATCGCTTGTGACAGGACCTAGAAAGGTTGTCTCTAAATGTGGAGTAAACAAATGTGATTTGCAAGGAAGTTCACCTTTTTCTTTTTCTTTTTCTTTTTCTTTTTTTCTTTTTTTTTCTTTTTTTCTTTTTTTTAGCTTGGTCACAAGAAGAGAAAATGGAATTTTAAAACATGCATGTATACTTTCTTTTCTTCTTTCCAAATATCCTTTTTTAAGTTCCTATTGTATTTGGAGCTTTCGTCTTTTTAATTCCTTCTATCAACTGCAGAACTCTGTGAGACACCTTTGGGTCTTTGGGACTTCGGGGTGGGGGGGCTGGCATTTCACTCTGTTTTCTTTTTTAAACACACTGATTTCAAAATAAGTTTTCAAGAATCTTCTCTGGCTCACAGTGCAGTACATGAAGAAGAATATTTGTATTGATGATATGTTGTTGTTTCATTCAGCACTGCCTTTTAGCAGCATTTAAAGAAAAAAAAATAGGGATAGCCAAGAATTAAAGAAAGGTCCAGAAGAGCGAGCTCTCTAGATCTTTCTTTTCACACCACTGCTGTTTGGAAAACATTTCCACCCCCAAAAGATGTTTGCTACCTACTGAAATTTTCTTCTTGAAGAATCGCACATTGATTGACAAATTATCCACCAGAAGTAAATAGATTATTTTAAAGATGAAAGGTGGCATCCATATGACCACTTAACCCATTATATCCCACTTCTTCAGCGGAATAAATGGTGTAAAAGAAAAAACAAGTCAAAATAAGTTTCCACGAAGGCTTTTAATGATAGCAAATAGCGCATTTCACCTGAGTGGCCTAACGTATGGCTGTCCACTTATTTAACCTGAAAAGATGAAGGTGCTTGAGTTCATGGCATCCATCACGAAATATATTTGGTTCTCTGGCTGAAAGGCAATTCGAACACACAATGCATTACACACATGATGTGTTATAGAATTGTACACTTGAAACCTATACAATCTTATTCACCAAGGTCACCCTCAATAAGTTTAAGAAAATTTAAAAAGAAAGAGAGGACTTGTGAGCTGCTGTCCTTGCCCCTCACCAAAATTTCCCTGAAAAATGCCTTTTATCAACTGCTTGTCTTTGTTGCCCTCTTGGATTTCATATCAATCCACAGCTCTCCAAGAAAAGAAGTTTGGCGAGCATCTATTGTATGCCTGCTCTTCTCTCTTTGCTGCTTCGTCATCGTTGTTGTGGTCATCATCATCGTCATCATCATCGTCATCATCCTCATCATCATCATTATCATCATTTTACCGCACTCATGAGCTGTCCTTACCTCTGGCAGCTCCAATGACACCATATCGCATTCTGCTCCATGTAGCCTCTGATGAATAAATGAAGGATTTTTACTTTCTATTTGAATTTTTATATGAGAAAATAAGAGCTGATTTTTTCCTTTTTCTACTCTGGATTAGATATCTGCAGACACGTGGCATGCTGACACCCTTTTCTGTGCCTGCCTCTGAGCGGTGGGTTTCCGAAGCCTTCTCTGTGCTACTGCAGACAGCTAATGAGCTCATTTTGACATTGCCCTCGTAATTCATTTTATTTGTGGCCACCATCCATATGATGACGGTTCATTTTCTTAGGATTCCTTTCTGATATTTCAAAACTGTCTTGGTGAATGAGGATAAGAAAACGTTATTGAAAAAAATACGTAAAGATACATGTGTGCTTAGGTATATGTGATTTTCTTTTGATGGCATACAGATATTTAAATTTAAATTATTTAGACAGACAAGTTGTGTGAGTGCATATATATATCCAGAAATAAATTATAATTGAGGTCAGATATCTCAAACATTACGTGTAAGTCTAAGGATTACATTTATTTAACATTAAACAGGTTATTGAATCATATTTTTTCAGAAAGCACACTCTACTAATACACAAATGGTCTTTGAATTTTTATCATGACAGGCCATTGCAAAACTTTGTTTTTACATCATTAAATAAAACGTTAATTAACAAGAATACGCATTGATTACGGATCCCAATGAGATTTTATATTCCCTGTGAAAATATGTAGCATTTCCATGATTTTTGTCTTGGAATTTTGTGCCATTTTTATTACATCTGTTTCTTTTTTGTCCCTTAAATATGTTAGGATATTGTAGTCAGTCACCTAGAGCAAAAATACTTGCATGGACATTTTTTTTTTCTCGTTTTTACACATTCGTGTTCTGTTGATCATTTTTAAGCATTTGTTTCTTTTTTGTCATCATCATGTATTGAGAGTTTGTAGTTTTCCTACTGCTCTTACGTTTATTGTAAATCGTACCTTTGACTGCAGTTGGCAGTTACAGTAGAAATAAATTATAATTTCAAAGTCGATGTCACGCTTAAATGCCGAAAATGTATTTTGTGACGGATGCCATGAGCGCCTTCAATTTAAGTCCCCTTGTAGAGTTTGAGCACTATTTAGGAACTAGGTCCTTCATCTAAATCCTTTATTTATTTATCAATTTTAGCATTTTTAGGTATGTACAGAAACGTGCCTATTACTTCAGACGTCAGTGTACACTTCTCAAAATATCATTTCTGCGAGTAGAAACTATTAGAACACTGACCGTGTTCCTTAGGCAGTCTCATCGAGGCTCATACAATTCAAAAACAGACGTGATCGATTCAAGTCAAAGCCAGGAAGACATCAGTCTTCTACCCTTTATTTAGCCTCAGTTCCTCAGTGTGGTTGTTTACCGTATTTCCTCACTTCCCCCTTTTTTCCCCCCCAGACATCCATGATCAGAACAGTAAGAAGCCAGTTATGGTCTACATCCACGGTGGGTCGTATATGGAGGGGACGGGCAACATGATTGACGGGAGCATTCTGGCCAGCTACGGGAATGTCATCGTGATCACCATTAACTACCGGCTGGGGATCCTAGGTGAGTGAGCGCATCTTGCTGTATGACGGTGCCGGAAGCGATGCGGACCTCGCGTGTTCTATGCCGTGGGGACGATCGGATTGGAACTGTGTTACTCGTAGGCCTAGGAAATTCTCTTTAAAGAGCTCACTTTACGTAGAGGATCTGTGTGTTCCTTTTGGGACTTTCCTATGGCCCAGTCTATGTGATGTGATGCGTATGATGACACCTTTGGTAATGGATGGTTCTGTGGCAACAGTTGATAATGGCCATAGACGTGAGCTTCCTTTTGTGGTTGTGCAGGGGCATTGTTTAGTTTCTTGTGTGCTGGGAAATCTCTGAGTTAATTCCATAGAAAATTATCTGCGCTTACTGGGTGGTCACGCGAACTGCTGTGTAGTCACGTGGTGTTTGCATCTGCATGCAATGCAACCTCGCTCTTCTTAGAAATTTGAAACGTTTTATGATGTTCAGTAAAAAGACATTGGCTAAGTGCATGGTTTTTCAAGGGTAATTCTCCATTACTTTGTTGTTTAATCCATTTTTCCCCAGCTGGGCGTGGGGAAAAATATATATAATTTTGGGGTCATATTTTGAGATTTACTTTCTTCTATGGTTTTGCCTGCTGTCAGACACTTTATGAATACGCTATTCCTAGACACATGTAACAATGTTTGTTTTCAACACAAAAACGCCTTGAAATGGTGCAGAAAATGGAATTTTCACCTATGTGATTATGAGAGTGAGAGCTCTATGTCTCAGCGTGGTTACGGTAAAATATTAAACAAGAAAATGAAACGGGTTAAAGGAGCTATGTCAGACAAGAAGTGTGCCTGAAAACGTTTGCTCCACATAGGTAAATACTACCAAGTATATCCTGTTTTTAGCTTGATTTTAATTTTCTTCTGGACTTTTTTTTTTCATTCACGTATGAAAATATCACCTGTCAAAGAGCCTAGAAGGCGGTGAGTAGTTGTGGAAGTGCATTTCTAACTGAGAAATCAAATTGCTCCCAGATGTTTGCAGACTTGTACCTTTTGGAGCATTGATAAACGACTCAGAACCCCCTACTGGGTTTTTAAAAAAAGTGATTTATCTTTTAATTACAGTGGACGTACAATATTCTGTTAGTTTCAGGTGGATAACACATCAGTTAGACATTTACGTAACTGACGACGTGACTCCCCCGATAAGTCTAGCGCCCATCTGACACCATACATAGTTATTACAGTATTATTTCCCCTGTCAATTTTTAAAGCTATCTAAATGCCTCCTCATTTCATGACTTTATTTCGTTTTCTTTTTTTTCTTAAATTCTGTGAACCAGATCTTTGTGGAATCCTTTTAGCTAATTCCACAGACCGATGGGTATTTTTCCGAGGCTCTTGGCTCCTGGTTTTGGCCACTCATGTTGCAAACAGGAAATGGTGTTTCTTGATCTTTCACAAAAGGTCCATTCTAAGAAAGAGGTAGGGAGGGAGAAACAGCAGCATCGGCACCCTGCACTGAGCCATTTCAAAGAGGGCAGTGTGTCGGACGTCAGGGGTGTAGCAACGAGCTCCGGGCGCTGTTTTCTGCTTGAAGCAAATGGGCATTGAGCAAGTTCTGGCTTCGGTGCAGTCATAAACTCTTTTGTCTTGTGCACATGACGTGTGCACGTTATTTAAAAGCTGAGTCTTCAAAAGAAACCTATTTCCCCTGCTCTCACGCCAAACGGTACTAAGCACCTCTCCACAGTGACCTATTATTACTTCGGGCTGTTTCTGAAATAACGGCAGATCTTGAAAAGTACTATGGGGGTGACACACCTCTTTGTTATTGTTTGTTTGTTTTTAAGAAAAGGAAACATAAAAGCTTCCTTGTAGGACTCTTTTTTCATTGAACTATGTTAAGTTTACTTGTCCTGTGGAGAGTTTAGAAAAATCATGGTGACAGAGAGAACCGTGAGGCGGATGGGAGACAAATAAGAGAAGCAATCCAGCATCTTTGTGCGAGGCCGTTTACATTCTGCGAACGAGGCCCTGTGAGGCCACCCAGAACGCGACAGACAGACCTCTTTTATGTGACGGAGTGGGGTGTGCCAACTCCAGCGATTAGACACGGCGATATGGTTTTGAAATGTGACTTCGTTTATCTTTCTCACGGACCTTGCTTCTGCCGTTGTCCTCTTGAAAGCTGTTGGCCGGCATTCGCGTTTTTCTCTTAGGAAAGAGGTCTTATCTGTCTCAAAAAATATTCGTAAAGGGCTGGCATCCAGGTATGTAAATGACGATCAGAGAAAATGGCCCAGCATGCTCCGTGGCCATTGTTTTAATTACTGCTTTGGATAGGAACAGCTAGGTGTTTTTGCAAAACGTTGAGATAGTGTTGGAGTTCTTTCTTCGAAAAGTCATAAATCCTAAGTGCTCCTTTCCTGCCTCAGGAGTGGAGAAAGATTGTTAGGGATGGTTACTATGATTATTTTTAACAGAGTAACAAGAGCTGTTGTCCTACCCCAAATAAAAGCGTTGAGAAAGCATGAATTATGGCAAAATGGGAGCAGGGTTGTGGCCCGGGGAAGAACACAGATTTTACAAAGAGACAGAAATGAACCAGGATCTTCCCTCTACCACGTGACACTGACAAAGTCACGTGATTTTTCTGAGACTCTGTAGAAGACGGTAGCTTTCTCTCCCTCGCGAGGTTATTGTGTAACTAGTATCAATGCTTTTGTGGTTTGGAAGTCTAGGAGCCGTAAGTGGCAACGCGTATACCCGCTTACCTTCTAATTTCCTCTGTTAATGATGTCACTGTTGTATTAATTTTCTTATTGATCCAGAGAAATCAGTGCAACTGGCCACACATGTAATGGCTAATATCCATCAAATAGCATCATCTAAATTGAACCACTTTAATTAAAAAACATAATCGTAAGACACTTATCCTGTGGAGTAAATGAAGGGACCTTCACGCTCGCTTTGTGAAATAGGAGTGTTTTGTTTTTTCTAATCACAAGTGTGACGCAATCTTGCTAGCCATCGGCCATCAAATTTATTGCCTGATCCACTTCTTAATCTGCTATTAATAAACTAGGTTTGTCCCAGGCAAATGGGGCTGGATCATCATGGCCATAAAGCGATTATTTATGCACCCATGAGCGCCAATGATTAACTGTGTTCCATTTATTTTCAAAGAAGATGTTCTTTTATGAGCATATTTCTTGTTTGTTCTGCTGTATGTCTTTTTCATTAGGCAGGGGCATAAATCCAGAACTTGAGTTCCATCAAATTCACCTCTTTTTTTTTTGATGATAGTTCAAAGGCCTTTGATACAAAAGAAGCCCCTTGCTGATGCAAACGAATGGAAAAAGGTTGGAGTTATTTATTTGTGGTTCTCACCCCTCCCCCCCCTCACAAATCGTCTCCAATACGCCTGCCTTTTGCATGGCCAGTTGGTTGGGTCTAAATCTATTCAGACCTGCATTCTGGTTAATTCACGTGGTGTTAACCATTCCGGTTCCCGGATGATCTAATAATGTCTCACACATGTTTTAATTTGTCACAACTTCGCCGTCTGTCTGCTTTTTAGCCCTGACGCATCAAAGACCCGCAGCGTGGCCAGCCGTGGGCTGCTGTAGCTCTATCTCCCTTCACTAACTCGTCAGGAACTCTTGGAGGGGGTCACTGATTTTACTCTCGAGGACATGGAGTCTCGGAGGTGGTGGGATTGACTCACAGTGACACCGCTTGTGGGCATCAGAACCGAGATTCGAACCCAGGAGTCACAGGTGCCAAAACTCCAGCCTGCCCACAAGATCCCCCGGCCAACCTCGTCTGTCACAGGGAGCTGTGAACTTCACAGTGACCTGAAGTTCACAGGTCAACTGAGAAATGATTTAGGGAGCTGCATGCCACGTCAGCATCACCTTGAGCTTCCGTAGCTGGGTGTTTGGTTGCCATTAATTTCCATGCAGTCATCATTGACGGTGCACAGCGGTACCCAGCGGTCACGGTGACATCAGCCAGTGCACAGCGGTACCCGGAGGTCACGGTGACACCAGCCACAGCAGTGGCGTTTGTCACATGAAAGCTCCTTGGAGCCACAGACCGAAGGCTCTAGCGGGGAGTCGGGTGTCCAGCTGCTGGTGGCATGGCCTGCTTGCCGACCGTTGCCCACAAGTGGAGTTAAGACCCTCGGCCAACGTGATGACGTCCCCAGATTTGTCACCGCATGGGAGTTTCACGGCCTTCAGAAATGTCGCCCACAGTGCCTGTCACTGGCCGCTTCACGGATTGAAGGAGCGTGAAAGCCACTGCTCGCTCGCCCCGAGAGCCTGC